>AYLM01002565.1:0-135995 GCA_001625345.1 Cairneyella variabilis | reverse complement strand
CCCCACCCCCCCCTTTCTGAATCCGCTTGAGAATTATAACCACTTTTATTCACCGAAAGCCATGGAAATGAGAATATATTCTACAGAATTTCTTCAGCTCAAGTATCAAGAATCCATAACAACTCAAAATTAGATACTTTCCTCCGTATTTCGCTCATACCAGCCGTGTCTTGGAGGCAGAAGCGACAGACTGTGCACGGGAACCTTCTCCAGATGCCTCTTTCCAAAAAGTTTAAAATTCACTTTGGAAGGAGGCTAGTGGGACATCCGCTCTACCATAGATAATCATCCACCGCAATTCACGCTATTGACCAGCGCATAAAAGCAACGTGACCAAGATTCATAGATTTCCTCTCATTAAATTTGCCATGTTGTAGCCAGTCAACTATGCCGACCACCACATGTGCTCTTCTAGCCACACTTTCTTCGCAGATTCCCAATCAGGTAGGCTTTTGGTCATCAGAGCATCTTCCGGGCGCTCAGGATACCGCAGCTCATCTATATCCTTGAACACAGAATGGAGAGGTATATTTGACATATCGACCATGATCCCATCTCTGCAGTCGGGACAGGATTTCTTCTTGATATTTTCACGATAGTACAGACCGATTTCCACGTTACTTACAAGTGTGACCAATTGGCGTGCTGTTATACGCATTTGACGATTCGGATCCATCATCAGGAACGCAAGCTCACTGACATCTGGGCCATGATTTATGAAGTCACTGTAGGGAATATTGTTCTTCTTGTGGGCTGTCACATATTCGTCCCAGTGTCCCCATAGACGCCAAATCCACTGAAGAATTCTCTCTGGGTGTGTTCTGTACGCGAATTCGCCACCACCGGCTGCAAGGAATTTGAACAGAGCTTCTCGAGAGCCGGCTGGGGCTATAAGAACAGTGGCAATTTCCAAGAAGATGCAGCCCATCGCATAAATATCAGTAGCCCGACCCCGACGGTGCAACCCTGATCCAGCCAGGGGTCCAAATTCCGGCGCCCAGTACATTGGCGTGCCTTCACGCGGAGCGTCTGGTTTTGAGGCTGTAGTATCTTCGTCGATAAGATCTTTCGAGACCCCAAAGTCGGCGATCAATACCTGGCCACTCATCACGAGTATGTTGCCTGGCTTAAGATCCTTGTGCTTGACTTTCATTTCGTGTAAATAGTCGATTGCTTGAATAAGACAGCCGGGCCACATCTGCATCTTTATCCTCATTTCATCCCTCCAGGGACCATGAGGCAGCTCATCCACCTCTGTGAGGAACTTCTTCATGTCCGTCTCGGCCACCTGAGACATCACGATCTTCAGAAAATTTTTGTGGAAGAAGATTTCGACCACCTTGACAATATGACGGTGTTTCAATCTATTGAGAATGGCGAATTCGCGTTGAGCGTCTTGAAGTAACTTCTCGCGGTTACGGCCAGTCGTGACGTTGATCTGCTTCAGCGCGAAGACTCTCCCATCCCTTTCAACTTTGTGCACAACTCCATAAGCGCCGTGTCCTAGGTACTGAGCGGCTCTGTACGGGTCATCTTCCAGAACCGGGATAAGGTTGGCAGTGTTGTCATCTCGCTCCTGTTCAGTGCTAAGCCGCGGAGTGCCCCGTCTCAATTGCCTGGAAGTCATACTTGGGAAAATATGGATGGCAAACACGATCAGGCCATGAAATTTCGGGGAGTAGGCAGGGAATCAGTGGGTACGAATCTGCTAAATGTTGGAACCTGTGAATCGTCATCAATTACCAAGACTTCACCCTAAAGTGAGGTTCGAATGACGAGGCTGAACAGCTGCATGCCAAAGCGCCACAACGCGGCCGCACTTGCAGTAAGCTCCTATGAATGCACCAGAAACGTAGAAAAAACTCAAAAAGTCACGCATTGCTACATTCCATGTTTCTTCTAGAAGAACTCCCTGACATTTGGCGTGGTATCGTAACGCCATCTCCCGGTTCATGAATAACTAGTCTACATTGTCCCACATTAACTCGTACCCCATCCTGGTATGATTAAGTCATCTCCTCTGGAGCGTCGTGCCACTCCTCGTTGCTCTCTGGAGATGACAATATCGCTCCGATGCTTCCTATCCTCTTGATGCGCTGCGCGCTTGGGGTCATCTGGTCGCTACCGCTCGCAGGCGGAGTCGGCAACGTCTCCTCCTTTCCCTCCTCCGCCTCTGTGGTTGCCACGAGAATCGTGTCTGAAGTGCTAGACACGAATGAATTGCCCTCTCCTCCGTTGTCTACCACGATCGTCTCATCGGTTGAGCCTATTCCTCTCGCTCTCGTCCCATATTTGTGACTGACTGTTCTCTTGCTAGGGGTCGTAGTTGTGGCGGCGACAGGTGACTTCGGTGTATGGACAGGAATCGACATGCCAGATGGAGGGTGTGTAATTAGGTTCGCCTTTGAGAGTGGCCAGTCTGCGTTAACGTTGGGTAAGTGATTTGAATCGGAGTTAAAAGCGAATGGCTTCAGGTAGTCCGGCGTATTAGTCAGATCCTGCAGCGGATATCGAATCTCACGTGGTGCTGGTCCAAGACTTGGAGCTTGCTTCCTGAGATCTTCCCACATCCGCGATACTTGGTAAACATTGGTCTTCTGGTCCTCGACACTAGGCACACTAGGAGGAGCAGACTTGCGTTTTCCAGCGTTTGATTTGGTGGGAATGAGTGCCTGAGACTCTGTGTTTGACATCGATTTCGTGGTCCGACCTTTGCTCTTCTTCACTGTCTGTGCTTGCTCTGCTGACTTTGGCTGGACCGCCGAAGCGACAGGAGCTCGTGAGGTACGTTGCCAATAAGCCTTTCTCGTCCCTTGCTGTCCATCTCTGTCGGTGACTTTAGTGAGGATATCAAGGATCTTGAACGTAACGAATGCCGCATTCGTCTTCTCGTCCCTCAAGGACACCGGTCGTGATACCTCTTTCTTCGTCGATGCTGCTCCGGGCTCACCCACGGACACACGTCTCGTGGCCTCTTCCATAATAGTACCTTGAGGCAACCATAAGTCACCTCTTCTCTTCTTCAAATCTAATACCCATTCATCGCAGTCCCATTGCACCCAGTAATCGATGAACTCTCCCCACGTACTCTCTGCTGGCTTTGTAAGGTTGACAAAGATTACCATTCCTTTCTTCGCATGAACTGCCTTCGCGAACTCCTTGATGATTGCTTTTAATGTGTGGATCCTCAAACTCGTACCTATAATAAGCAAGGTATCCGGACCTAGACCAAGGTCGTGTTTGACAAGCTCGTCAATGAAGTTCTCCTTAGGATTCGGCTCGTTATACAGAACGACATCAGGTCTTAGACGTCCAATTGTAACGGGTCTTCGTCCTCTTCGAACACGACTAGCATGGTTTTCAACGCAGGACGGACAGTTGGGAGCTTGCCCTGCGAGCAAAAGTTCAAGCTTATCCGGATCCCAGTTGGATAATTTTGGGCAAACGAAGCACCGAAGGTTACCCAATCCACCGTGGAGCTGCACAGATTCGACTCCTCCAAAGAGAGGATCTCCAGCTTTGATGACATCTGGCCGTCGCTCCCTGAGCGATTTCGGGAGAAACCGAGCTTTGTTCCCAGGGCCGAGACCGAAGTCTGTAGAGAATCCTTCACGTTCTTCCAGGCCGTCGATGTTCTGGGTGTAGTTTCGGACGAGGCGGCCACCATCGCGGAGAGCTCGGAGGAATTTATGAGTTTGTGAAGTTGTTCTGACGTCTTGGACCTTCTGTCTGAAGCTCGAGATGAACATGTAATGGATCGCTGTGTGACGCGGGTCTTTCCAGACCATAGCATCGAACAGGTCTCGGCCTTTTAGGTTCGGCAAGCTAGATCTCGACGACCCCTGGGACGATTGAGGCGTGGAAGATTCGTCGTCTGATTTTGTTGCTAGGCCGTTAAGTAAGTAATCTCGTCGGAGGATCAGGGGGTGAGTCCGAGGCAGGCTGTTTCGCGATGAAAGCGGTGGGCGTTGGATATCTGTAGAAGAAAGGGACGCGAGATTCTCTGCGTCGGAGGAAGATTCGGAATTGAAAAGACTCGCGGAAGAGGGAATATTGGGTAGCGACTTGCGAGTTGGTCTCGAAATTGGTGCTGGTTTGACTTGGAGTTCCGCTGAGTCCTGCGACGTCAATTTTGACAGCTCCGAGATATCTGATGGGCAGCTAGATAGTGAGCTCTCGTCCGAATTAGTCGTGGGGGAGCTATCTCGAGAATTAAAGGTAGTAGTGTTGGTTGAGCGCGAAAGCAAAGGTCTCTGTTGCTCAGATTTGGGTTGCTGTTCGGACCCAGATTGCGATTGTGGTTGCTCGGCGTCCTCATCAATAATTCGAACAACCTTGCCGTCACTAACTCTAATTTCTTCGACGTACCACGGTTTTCTCTTCTTTTTTGGTCTGTCGTCAATATCAAACGTATTCTCTTGTTTCCAAGGTGGATTTCGCACAGCAGCGTCGTATTGGGCTTGGATCATAGAATACAACCCATCTTCTGATCGAAAGTCCTGTGAAAAGATTAGAAAGGGTACAAAGGCACACGACGATCTGTCTCAACTCACTGGTATGCCACAATTCGTACTGATTCCAGCTCCAGTTATAACAACAAATTTCCGAGACTTTGCCAAAGTATCTGCAATCAATTGCAGCTCCGGACCAGAGCCCGCTCCAACTTCAATTGTAGGCATGATGCAAGTATCTGACTCGTTTTCTCCTAGTACGCCTTGCTAACACGGAACTGGACTCCACAAATATCTCCCTTTTCAAACTGATCAAGTCTGGAGAGTAATGAGAGTTTCCACGACCGTGTCAATGGCTTGACGCGTTGAAAGGAAACAAATCTCTACCACATTTCAAGGCCCTTATAGTGCAAGAAGTCTTCTCTGGGTCCTGGAAGCCTCCTCTGTCTCTGCTTCTCTTTCTTTCACCTTTCAACGCGTGGTTTGGTGTGTTTCCAACTTGTTATTGCACTTCACCCACGAACTTGCTCCAGATTCTTTCAGAACATGGCTGTACAGCACAATAATAGGCGGTCTCCGCAACTACCCCATACAGGAGCTTTTTGCCCCTATGTGGACAACACAATGACTGGACAAGCGGTTTCCTCCTAATCAGCTGTATAGACAAGGGCGGCCTCTCCAAAATCAACTAGTCTAGCTGCAGATCGGTATCGGTCTCCGGAGGCTTGCAGACAATCGGTGGGATGCGGTTTCTCTTCTCTGGCCAGAGAGAGAAAGCAGTCTGGTATCGTGGTGATTGGTGGGGGCGTTGCGTCTGTTAGAGGGCCTCAAGCCTGGTGAACGCGTCGATCAAGTGGTTCCTGGCTGTCTAGTGGGCTTTTGAATTCGTCGAAGAATCCTTCTGTCGAGTGCCCAAGATTTTGACGGGTATGAGACAACTAGGGAGTTGGTTGGACGAAGATTGATGTCAAGAGAGGAGAGAATGTGTCTTGAGGTTCCAAGTCGCGTCAGTTTCTGGATTAGAGATGTTTACCTGACTTGAACCGTGCACGGCGCCATGACCAAGTGCTCCCCACCCCTCCCGCTCTTGGCGAGCCTCACGAATCTCTTCCCCCTATTCGCGGCAGTTACACAAGCAATGCAGGGCTGACTCAAGTCTCTCAAACAAACTTCTTGTGCCACCGCATTCGGTAATCTGTATGGGGGGCTTCATACATCAGATCCTTCGCGAATACCCTCGAAATTCGGGAACTGCGGATCAGGTGAGGTTTGCTGAACAGCAGCAGCTCGTGCTGATGCGAAGCTTGGAGATATGGTTCAGTTTCCACTCGCTGACATCTAGGCTTCTGGTTCTGTTTGCTGCTCGTGACTCTGTTTACTGTGGAATCATCGACATATTAGCTGGACAAGCCAGCTGAAGCTGGCAATCGAAGCAGTGAAGTATCATCAAACTTCAAACTTTCAAATCGCTGTATCCAAGTCATTGATTTCCTCAGTAAGGCCCAAACAGCATTCAGTCATTTTCTCCCGCCTATATAATGGCCCTCATTGCCAATCTTTGCATTACTTCCAATTAGCTTGCTTTTTAACCTAGACGCAGGACAAAGAGTCCCCTGGATTCGTGTCCGAAATGGCTCCTCGAGACCTCCAATTCGTATGGCCAAAAGACCGGAAGGGCCATCGTGGATTTTTCGGCGGGATGGCTGACATTCTCAGTGGAAAGGGGCCTGACATCTTCATTCAAAGACAAGGAGACCTATCTCCAAAAACTGATCAATGGGGAAATTGGTGAGTAATCCTCCTCCGAAAATGTTTATACTGTCTAAGAACTCAGGGATTCGTACCATGACTTCGACAGACACATGCACGATCTTGAAACTCCTGACGCACTTTTGGGAGGACGCTCAAGAGGAGACAAGAGATACGACCCTCATACCAGAAAGTATCGTCAATGGGTCCAATCGAGCGATTGGTGGCAAGATGGAGTAGGTGGAAATGGATTCGATCGAGAAGGCGAATGTTTTCCTAGGTTCACCATCTCTGACTGGAAGAACATCCAAGGCAAACTTCGTAAAGGCCAGCCAGTGAACCGAGCAAAGCTGGGAACAGACTGGGATGGATTTGGCCCCAAGGTTAGTCTGTTCCCCACAAGGCATCGTTTGTAGCTGAACCTGGATCAGAGGTTCAGACCTGAGTATGATGGATTCTGGCAACGAGCACATTCCGTTGGAGTCAGCAGGGTTTATAATCCCTTTCTCACTGGCCCAAATCCAGCTTTCAGTATGGCTCAACGAACTCCGTGGCAGCCCAGCTTCTGGTACCAGCGGCAATACTAGTCGAAGTTTCAAAAATATCCCACCTCCAAGGATACTTTGAATCCAAAGATTTTCTGGCTACGAGGCTGAGACCAGGAATGAAATGCTCAGGGAGATGATCTCGCGAAAGAAAGTTTGCCGACACTAGTGACCCTCACCCCACTTCACCCCACAGCCCCTCCTGCTTTGCCTTCCCCGTGAAACTCCACGGAGACAGCATGCATAATGAGGAGATCCTCTTCCGACGATGAATGGTGCCAAGTGACAAGATTCGTGAACGTAATCGGAGCTGGAAGCAGCCACCGCTAGACTTTCCTTCCTGTGTTGCAGTAGAGTTGTTGTGAATGTTTTGTGGAAGGAGAGCTTCAGCCGCTTGCCATAGTGGTACTTATACCAAGCAACATCTCATCACCTCAACGTTTCGTAGAAACATTATTGAAAAAGAGATCGCTCACCATGGGAAGCATCGCCACTCAAAAACCTCTCGACGTTCCGTCAGCGGATCGGGTCGAGCCTGGCTCGTTCCCTCTTGTACTCGCCAAATTCCCCGATGTTCCACAATCCGCACCCACTGATCCCAACAGTGTTGCAACTGAATGGGTTGCATCTTTCAACAAAACCATCAACAGCTCAGATGTCGCTGCTCTCTCTCAGCTTTTCCTCAACGAGTCGTACTGGCGCGATCAACTTTGTCTGTCATGGGACTTCCATTGTCTCCAAGGTCCAGAGAAGATTGTTGCATTGTTGAAGATGTCGAAGAGTGGTTCGCGAATCAAGTCTTTAACTCTCGACAAGACATCTGCGCTTCGATCGCCTACAGCCTCGGTGGTTGATGCAGATGGCAAAGTCCATACGGTGCAAGCCTTCTTCACTGTGGATACCGATGTCGGAAGTGGCGCTGGAATTGTGCGACTTGTCCAAGATCAGGGAATGTGGAAGGTGTTCACGCTTTTTACGTTTTTGAAGAATTTGAAAGGTTATGAGGAGCTGGTGGGAAGGAAGAGACCCAATGGTGTTGAACATGGCGAGCATCTCTCACGCAAGAATTGGTTGGATCGAAGAAATGCAGAGGAGAACTTCGAGGATGGAGAAGAGCCAACTGTTCTCATTCTTGGTAAGTATTGATTTCCAATTTACAACTCTATAACTAACTCCGAGAAGGTGCTGGACAAGCTGGTCTTTGCATAGCAGCCAGACTTAAGATGCTTGGCATTAAATCACTCATCGTCGACCGCGAGGAGAGAATTGGAGACAACTGGCGAACCAGATATCATCAATTGGTCTTGCATGATCCAGTCTGGTTTGACCACCTCCCCTACCTGCCGTTTCCTGAGAATTGGCCAGTGTTCACTCCGAAAGATAAACTCGGAGACTGGTTCGAGTCATATGTCAAGCTACTGGAACTCAATGCATGGACTAAGACGAGCATCGTTAAGTCCTCCTGGGATGAGGCAAGTTCGAAGTGGACTATCACTCTTGAGCGCACGCAGAATAGCAAGTCCGAGGCTCGTGTCGTCCATCCCAAGGTAAATGCTCAAATTGCCCAAAACATCTACAAAGCTAACTGATTGCTCGCAGCACGTGATCCAAGCGACCGGCCACAGCGGCGAACCCAACTTCCCCTCTCATCTCAAAGGCCTATCCTCATTCACCGGCGATCGACTTGTCCACTCCTCCAAGTTCACCGGAGCCCTTCCCTCCAGAGGACAAAATAAACGAGCCATCATCGTCGGCTGCTGCAACTCCGGGCACGACATAGCCCAGGACTTTTACGAGAACGGCTACTCCGTGACCATGATTCAGCGCTCTTCGACCTTTGTCGTTTCTGCAGAGACTAACCTCCAGCACATGTCTGCTCTTTATGGTGAGGATGGGCCTCCTACCGAGGATGCAGACATGATCTTCTACAGTATTCCAAACCCCGTTGCTAAGCGAATGAACGTGGATATGACAAAAGTTCAGAATAAGACTGATGAGAAGTTACTAAGAGGTCTCGAGGAAGCTGGGTTCAAGCTGGACAAGGGCCCTGATGAGAGTGGTCTCTGGATCAAGTACCTCCAACGCGGAGGTGGCTATTATCTGGACGTCGGCTGCAGCCAACTGATCGTCGACGGCAAGATCAAAATCAAGCAAGGAGCTGAGATCACTGAGGTCCTCCCTAATGGTCTTCTATTTTCTGATGGAGAGACACTGGAAGCAGATGATATAGTCTTCGCTACAGGATATCTCAATATGCGAACTCAGTGCAGAAAGATTTTCGGTGACGAGATCGCAGATAAGGTGAAGGATGTATGGGGATTTGATGAGGAGGGCGAGGTGAGGACTATGTGGCGGAAGACAGGACATCCGGGTTTCTGGTTCATGGGTGGGAATCTGGCGTTGTGTCGCTGGTACTCGAGACAGCTTGCTCTGCAGATCAAGGCATTAGAGGAGGGTATTTGCAAGTATAATGATTTTTAGATGGGGTTAGAGGGCCAGAGAGATCAGACAGACTTTTAGACAGTACTTGCGTTGAGCTTCTGCAATGAGCTTGTGCATTTATAGAATAACACCAGCTTTAAAGAATGACTTTTCCTCCTCAATATGTACAGCCTGTCACTGTGATATCAAACCGGCACCCAGCGGCAACTTTTCGTATGTGCACCCTTTCCAATTATTAGAGGTCTCTCTTAGAGAACTCCCACGGGCTCTGCCGCTTCTCAGCTCCTTCGATATTCCTGCTTCTCCCAACCTTCACCAGATTCACCTCTACTTCCGATCCCCATTCATGATCAACTGCGCATAAAATCTTACTCCTTCCACATGCTCCTTCATCCCAATCCTCTCATCCACTGTATGCGCATTCGCCCTCCCCCCATCTCTCACAGGACTAAACCTGTATATATTCTTAGAAAGATTCCAATAAAACTTCGTATCCGTATTTCCCGTCATCTACCAACAGATTAGCACCATATATCTTCCCGAGAGTGGGAGCCGAAAGCGATGAGACATGACTTAAGAGCTGTTTCAATAGCGACCACTTAGGACTTTTCAATTCCTCCTCTAACAAACGGCGTCGCCTTGGAACATGCTCCTAAGTCATGTCTCTGGCTCTCGGCTCCTGAAATAATGCAGAATTAAGGGTAGAATTTGTACATACCAAACTCGGCGCCACGATCACATCCTCCCCCATAACCTGCTTAATCGTCCCCGTGAACGTCTTATACGCATCCGTATCATACGGCGACACCGGACTGCGCTCTAACGGCTCGTCGAAATCCTCAAGGATGATTTGCCCCACGGCTGAGGTTGAGGTGTTGCCGGATACAGAACCCCAGGCGTCGAGAGACATGGAGAATTTGGGCAGGATCTTGCTCTCAATTACGTGCCGGATATTGGCGCGGATGTCGTCTACTGCGCTTTCGACGGCGATGCGGTGGTTGATGACTGCGTACACTTCCTCGGGGAGGGCGTTGATCTTGACGCCGCCGGAGATGAGATCGGTGGCTTGGGAAGTTTGCATTAGGTAGCGTTGGGAGATATCTTTGGTGGCTAGGTAGTCGGCGACGGATTTGGCAGCATTTTTACTGGTGAGGGACTTTTGGATGGTTTTGCGCAGCCACGGGTCAATGTTCGGGCTGTACTCTGCTGTGCATTGGAGAGTTGTGAAGTAGGCTTTGGAGTGAATTAGTAGATGATGGTCAAGGGAGTAAGCGAGGGAAAGGGGCTTACGGTTAGCGGGAGTGAGGTCGGGTTCATAGGGGTTCGCTTCGATTGCCGAGATTATTTGAGACAAGATTCCGACTCCCGTGTGATCAGGAGGAACTGATGAATGGCCTCCAGCTGTCTTGACTGTGATTCTTACGTCGAAATATCCTGTGAAATGTCAGAATGAACATAGCTTACCCTTTTGTATAACACTTTACCTTTCTCGCCAAGCCCAGGTAGTGCAAACATGGCACCGTTCAAGTCCTTGATGCCCAATCCGCCCTCATCGACAATCAAGTCAATCGAATCCTTCCCTCGTGTCTTCTCCAAGTGCTTGGCAATAAACTGGGCACCTTGCGGTCCACTGATCTCTTCGTCGAATCCAAATCCGGCAAAGATGGTTCGCTCAGGCGTGAAGTCTTTCTCTAGCAAAGTCTCAAATGCTTCTAGGACACCAATGACAACGTTCTTGCAATCTGTTGCGCCGCGTCCCCAGATGAACCTCCCGTCATATTTTGCTGAATAGGGAGGATATTTCCACCTCGATTCGGTCACCTTGGGCACAGGGACCACATCTTGATGGCCCATGAAAAGGTATGGCTTCAGCGACCCATCCTTACCCTTCCACTCAAGTACAATGCCATATGTATTAACGGGTGTAAATTCGAGATTCTTAAACCTAAAGGACACTTTTCATCAGTAAATATACCCCACCTCCCCATGAAGAATTACTTACACAAGTGGAAAAGTCTCCTTCAAGTACGCATGAAACTCCTTGAAAATATCCCACCTCGGATCTTCTTCCACAGGTCCCATATCATCAAAACTCTCAGTCGGGATCTGCACCGCTCCCTGCATCCTCTTAATACTTTTCTTTAGGAACTCCTCACTACTAATCTCGTTCTTCACCTCCAACTCCAGGCTTTCCCTCTCGCTCGAGGGCGCCTTCAACGCCGGGAATTGAGGGCATGCCGGCTGCCCAGAGATTGGGAATACTTGAGCATCCTTATTTCTGCCGAAACCCACGGTCTGCGAGACGATCAGGGCGACTATAACAGCTGTAGCCAGGACCCCAGATATAATCCATTGCGAGATACGGCGCTTGCGGAGGACATCTGCACGTTGCGGGGAGGGCGAGGGGTTGAGGGGCTCGGCCTCGCCCTGAGGCAATAGAGTGTAATTCTGCTGCGTCATAATTGCGATATGTGAAGATTAAGAAGCTTCACGGGGAGAATGGAAGCTTGGAAGTGAGATACGTGACGTGATCGACAAGCTCTAGTGTTGCCCCGCTTTGGAAAGAACCCCCACCCTTGATCTTTTGAAGCTTCTTCCTTGTAAAATCTACCCGCAAAAAAGGTACTGAGATGGTCCTGCTCTCTCGCACCTCATAATGGCTTGCTTCTACAGCTTCACCATTTACCTGATCTCGTTTGCTCATGTTGAGCTTTTGATGGCTTTTGGCCAATGAGGTTGAGCGGATGGTTGCACGTTTGTGCTTACCGCTTTGGGAATCTCTAAATTTGAAGCATGTGAGTTTGGAAGACAAGACCATATGTTATGTCAGCAGTATTGATACACACCTGAAGAGGACATAATCTTTCTGTTTCGGCTCAACAAGGGTCAAAAATACACTTTATCTCCTTTCATAATTCATCCCACCTCTCTAGAATATATCATTAAATACACCGAAGCCTTGTATCGAAGCATCTACGCATCGTTATTCACGTCCCAAAATTCCTTACCCAGCTCAATCTCCCAAGGTACCTTTACCGTAAACGGCATCTTGTATGGCGGGAACTCGGGAAATTTCGCTTTTATGAGCTTTATCAGTTCCTCGAAGACAACTTTATATCCTTCTCCACCAAGATGCAAACCTTTTTGTGCAATCAGCTTCATCAATTCGCTCAAATAGTAGGGAAAACTCACCATCATACATCAACTCCGATAGAACCTTACTCTTTCCTGCTCCCACACTTCCCACCAACACTGCATCACCCTCCTTCCACCCCGCTCTCGCCATGAATGACGTCCAAATATCGATCACCTGAACACCGGTCTCTTTTCCTACCTCTTTCACAGCTTCAGCGTACTCTTGAGCATCTATCGCTTGCCGGACTTTGCCAGTGTATCCCAAAACCTCCTGGAACTCTTCTAGTACAGTCTCTTCAAACGGCGCAGGCGTGATCAAAATTATGTTTGGTGAATGAGCTTTGACATCCGGGTGGTTGATGATTTTGGCCAGGTTGGACTTGAATCTCTCAACGGGAACATATTGACCCAATCCTGGGTTCTTGTTGGCATCGTTGGCTCCAAACCATATTAACTAAAAGTATCTTCTGGTGAGTGAGGCGTTGAGACTGTACATAGGGGTGAGAGAAACTTACGAAAAACCGTACTCGAGCTTGCTCTGGAGTAGGAAGGATGCGAGATATGACCTCAAGGGCATGATCGCTTGTGTAGCCACTGATTTTGGGTTAGAGATACCGTCGAGGAAGAATCGAGGTTGCTCACGAGAAGCCTCTGTTCACAACATCCAGTCTTCGTGCATATGCTAGATATGTTCAGTGAAGCCTCACATGAGAAGGAGAAAAACCATCGGACCGGAAGCAAGCTCAGCACCCAATGCAAACCCACGTGATTGATCCCAGGCTCCTTGAGTTATCGAGTCACCTAAGAGTAAATCAGACTCTTACAGCTACTTAGAACATCTCTACTGACCAAAGAGTACAAACTGGTCCAGCAATGGGGCCTGGAATTTTGTCAGTACCATGACCTTCCAATTGAAAAGGTGACATAATCTTACCATCTTCAGTTTTCCCAAACGCAAACTCTTCTCAATTGCCGTTCTACTTGCAAAGCACTATTACCTTCAGTTCCCTATGTCACAAACTCACAATCATGTCAAACACCACCGGACTTCCCAAGCTCCAAGTTCCCCGACCTCCACATCAGCCTAAAGCTGTCCCGCATGCATGCACGAATCCCTGAGCCCAAAAATTCCGCCAATAATTAACCCTTAACGCCGATCTGCAGTCTTCACTTTAACCGGTTGGGCTCTCGGTCCATGAGCCGAGAAGGCTTGCATGCACTCGGAGCTGCTTGCTTGCTTCTTTCCGGAGATGTTGATACGAGCCACGACATCAGAAGTGCATTTCGAGCTTGTGATGGAGCTCTATGTCACTCTTTTCCTATCTGCGATCGTAGCTCTGAATGTTTCTGTTTTTATAGATGTTGATATCAAATTCATATATCTTTGGAAGCATCTGCCTTTCTAGTTGTGAGACTGGCATGAATTGAGCATATCCATAATTCTCCTCAATTGCACTCCCTCCTTCACTGCACTTCTTTCGCTACTCTCGAGTCTCAAAATGAACAAAGAAAAAGTCGCACATCTCAAATCCGTTCTCCGCCCCGATTTCTTCTGGGGTTATGCCACTGCGGCCACACAAGTCGAAGGTGGTTGGAACGTAGACGGAAAGGGCGAGTCAATCTGGGACCATTTCGCACATACTCCCGGCAAAGTGAAAGATAGCAGTACCCCCGACGATGCGGTTCTTTCATACTACAAATTCAAAGAAGATGTGCAGCTCATGAAATCCTACGGCGTCACAGCTTATCGATTCTCGCTCTCGTGGTCAAGGATCATACCTCTAGGTGGGAAAGATGACCCTGTGAATGAGGCCGGGTTGAGGTACTATGAGAATCTGGTGGACGAATTGCTGAAGAATGGCATTACGCCGTTTGTGACGCTATTTCATTGGGATACGCCACAGGCGTTAGAGGATCGGTATGGCGGGATGCTGAATATGGGGAAGTACACCCCGGATTTTGTGAATTATGCCAGAGTTTGCTTTGAGAGACTTGGCAGTAAGGTGAAGCATTGGATCACATATAATGAGCCTGGAGTGTATACACTTGCCGGGTATGCGGCGGGAGTCCATGCACCTGCTCGCTCTTCAAACCGAACACTGAACGAGGAGGGCGATTCTTCAACCGAGCCGTTCATAGTAGGACATACAGAGCTGGTTTCGCATGCTTATGCCGTTCAGCTGTACCGAGAGAAGTTTCAACCAACTCAGAAAGGCATGATTGGCATCACTCTACACGGAAACTGGTCAGAACCGTGGGATGAGGAAGATCCACAGGATCAAGAAGCAGCAGAGCGAGCACGGGAATTCGAAATAGCATGGTACGCAGATCCAGTGTACAGGACTGGAGACTACCCAGCAAGCATGCGAGCCCAGCTTGGTGACAGACTTCCTCGCTTCACACCAGAGGAGTCGAAACTGGTGCTCGGAAGCTCAGACTTTTATGGCATGAATAGCTACACCTCTTTCTATATCAAACACAAAGACACGCCACCTCATATTGATGACCACTCGGGAAACATAGAAAAACTGGATACCAACAAGCAAGGTGTTTCGAGAGGACCGGAGAGCGATACGTACTGGCTTCGCACCAGCCCATGGGGGTTTAGAAAGCTCATCAACTGGATTTGGGCACGATATGGAGTGCCGATTTATGTTACTGAGAATGGAACGACGGCAAAAGGAGAGATAGAACCGAGTGAGAAGGTGCTAGATGACAAATTTCGAATTGAGTTTTTTGAAGGGTATATAGGAGCACTGGCCACTGCGGTGAAGGAAGATGGAGTAGATATCAGGTCATATTTCGCCTGGACGTTCACGGATAATTGGGGTGAGTTCTTCACGCAAACAAAGAGATAATTCTCCACTTGGCTGACTTGAAATCATAGAATGGGCTGCAGGGTATACCGACCGATTTGGAGTGACCTTCATCGACTTCAAGTCGAAGGAGAAGACAAGATACCCAAAGAAGAGCGCAATGGTTATTAAAGAGCTGTTCCAGAGTATGATCAAGGAGAAATGAAGTGCTTTGAGAAGAGAATTCTCAATATACCTATTTAGAATAAATGCGGTGAATGCCCTTGCCTTCAAATTCCACCATCTTGTCATTGTCTGGAAACAATATCTTGCCTCGGGTCTCTCGATCTAACTCCACGACCACAGGCTCTTTGACTTTACCATCTTGCCATTCGAAATCAATGGTGGACCCGCCTCTGGCCCGGACTCCTCTCAGTAAACCAGAGTCCCAGGACTTTGGACACGCAGGTAAGAGACGAATGAAGCCTTCATGGGACTGTATTAGCATCTCAATAATGCCGGCGCAGCCTCCAAAGTTCCCGTCGATTTGAAATGGCGGATGATTGTCAAGCATATTCGGCAAGGTGGAGTCTTTGAGGAGCCGATGGATATGCTCTAGACAGCCCTCTGAATCGCCAAGCCTAGCATGCAGATTGATCAACCAAGCCCGACTCCATCCCGTGTGACCTCCTCCATTCTCAGCCCTGCGACGTAGTACCACGGCACTTGCTGCAGCAAGCTCGGGTGTTTTCCCCTGAGTGATGCTGTTACCGGGATGTAGACCCCAGAGGTGAGAGGTATGTCGATGGCCAGGCTCAAATTCCACATAGTCTTTCTGCCATTCTTGAAGCTGTCCAAATGATCCAATTGCCATTGGTGGGAGTTTCTCTCGACAGCGAAGAACTGTATGGAGTAGCTCGGACGTGATTTTCAATTCGGCGGCACCCTCAATAAAGGCAGTAAAGATTGCATGAATGATCTGCATGTCAATGGTTGAACCTTCACACAGCACTCCTTTCGACTTGCCATCATGAAGAAAGGTGTTCTCGGGCGAAACAGAAGGATTGGTCACAAGGAATCGTCCAGAGGCATCCTCAATGAGGAAGCCAACTAAGAACTCCACACACCCTGTCAAAACTGGGAACATCTTTTCAAGGAATCCTATGTCGCCATTGAATAGATAGCTTTCCCAGATGTGATAGCACAGCCAAGCGCCGCCAAGAGGCCATACTGAACAAGAAAATCCTCAGCGAATGGAACATGAGGAGCAATGCACTAAACTTGACTCACTAGTTGCTGGCATCCAACGATCCTGAGGATCTGTATCAGCCCAGATGTCTGTATTATGATGTGCGCACCACCCTCTGCAACCATACATAACTGCGGCTGTTTTCTTTCCTCGCTCGGCCATCCTTTCAAGCAACTCAAAAAGTGGCTGCTCGCATTCAGCCAAGTTGCAGAGATTGGCAGGCCAGTAATTCATCTGGGTGTTGATATTAATAGTGTACTTACTGCCCCAAGCTGGCTGAAATGATGGGTTCCATAGTCCTTGGAGAGTAGCAGGCAATGCTCTTGGACCAGGTCGACTGCAGGATATCAGGAGATAGCGTCCGTAGTTGTGGTAAAGGGTGGTGAGCGAGGGATCCGGTACGCCATTCATTCTCTCATAAGTTGTCAGTTGAGGTCCGTCCGACCCCAGACGTAGTCGCAAACGTGAAAATAAGGATCTATAGTCTTCGACATGTCTTCCTCGCAGATCCGCTTGATCCAAGGCTTTTCTCGAGTCTTCGAGGGCAGTAACTTCTGGGTCTCTGCATCGAAAGGTGGTCTGAGCCGAGATAACAATCGTAGTCATTGCAGAATGGACCACAAGGCAATTGCCAATTGCTTCAACGGTACCACCATCCTCAGGCTTCACCATCAACACACAGCATAGCTTGTTGCTATTCAAGCCTCCTGGTGTTGCATGCATGATGAGAGTGCCATCTTCTCTTGCCGTAATAGAGTCTACGAACTCGTTGGTCTCATACTCACGCTCACTCACTCTAGTCAGCCGAAGGACAAATCTTGTCTTCTCTGACGACTCGAGCTTGACAACCAGAACATTGTCCGGGTGGCTGGCAAACACTTCTCGAGCATAATTGACCCCGGCACAGGTATATCGCACACTTGTGACAGCCGTTTCCAGGTCCAGATCTCGACAGTAATCTGTCACATCGGTCCCAATGCCGAAGTCTACAGTAAGTGTTCCCAGTGGTTCGTAATGTCGTTGGCTGTGAGGAGTTGCGAAGAACGACGTCCTAATAATTTCTTCCGCTTTCCCGTGATCGCCGGCCCGGATCAATTTCCGCAAGCGCCAAACGTTTTTCCAGGCATGTCGGGGAGTCCGATCCTGAGGTGCTCCATACCACACCGAATTTTCGTTCAACTGCAGCAGTTCTGTCGTCGTACGACCATAAACCATTGCTCCAAGTCGGCCATTGCCGATCGGGAGACTCTGAGACCACTCGGAAGCGGGCGCTTTGTAGTGAAGCGTAGTGCTCGAAGAGTGTTCCATAGTTGTCAAGCCGTGAGAGGCTCGCCTGTATACAGAGGGTCGGGACAATTATGCGCGACCTAGTTGAAATATTGAGAGGCTGGTATGAGAGAAAGGTCGAGTGGCCCAGTCTCTTGTCCTTGAGTCGTTGACTTGGTGAAAGGTTTCCTATCCAAGTCTAAAGATCCGAGGTATCTGAAGATCATTCAGAGACAGGCTCTCAATTTAGCCAGAACTCCCGATTCGTGGTCCCGAAGACATGACCTTCCTTGTTGAATGGTGAATCCAGCATTGTGGTTCTGCAGTCCTTGCTTGTTCTTGAAGTTCTGTCCATACAAACGCGCGGAAGATCTGCCCCAAATCCACCAATGAAATTATCAGATTGTCCACCCCAGAGTTGCTGTGGACGAAGGATGCATTTTTTGCGGGGAAGATTCTGGGGATTGATGCGGGGCATATCCTGATTTCTTTTCTTATCAACGGCTGCAGGGCCGCAATTCCAGTTGCTCCCTCACTTGGATTGGTCTTCACGCATGTGTGTTGTGGCCCCCTTGACATAAAGACCAAGGGGTTTGCAGCTCAAAGTGTTGAGTTCGCGAACTGTTTTCTAGCGCAACCATAGCAAAACGGTCAGCCATGGATACCCGGATCGAGAATAATGGGCTGGCGCCTGTTGACACCAACCAAGATGTTCTCGATGAGTACAAGACTGCCGACGAGAATATTGAAGAGGTAACCATTGCGCGGTTGACTGAGGAGGATCTTTGGCTTCTCTCAGCCGAGTCTCTTCGTTTCAAGTCATGGGCCACTGTACGCCTTGCTGGCATCATGTTCGTTCAGGGCTGCAATCAAGCCGGTTATGGAATCGATTGGGCGGTGATTTCTGGGATCAATGCGTTTCATCCGTGGCATCTGTATTTCGGCTTTGGTACGAGCGGGGCGACTCTTGCAACTATCAATGCATTGATGAACATTGGCAATATTTGGTAAGTAAATTGACCCAGCTTAATGATAAGTAAGGGCTAATGAGAACGTATTCAGTGGAGCACCCTTCCTGTCTCTTGCAGATATCATCGGTCGACGAGGAATCAACTTTCTCGGTAATTTCATCGTCATTATTGCAGCTCTCCTGCAAGGTTTTTCAACGAGCTTGGGCATGTTCATGGCCGGACGTTTCCTCCTTGGGTTTGGCTCTGCCATCATGAGCAGTCCGCAGTATATGGGTGAGGTGGCACCGACTCATCTGAGAGGTAGGCTTGTTGGCATTTTCGGAGCCTGCTTTCAAGTCGGCAGTCTTGTTATGTCTGCGGGTATGGTAAGCATAAACTGTTCTTTGATTCTGCACTTCCCTGTCTCAACTTATTTCACTTCCTGTACTCCGTTTGCTCCCAACACTCGACTAAACGAGCAATCTTTATTCTTTTACTCCTGAGATTTTCTAGAAGAGGCAATCACTGACTCCCCGTTTATTCAGATTGGATTCAACAAAATGGGTGACAGCAACTGGGGCTGGCGTATTCCTCTCATTCTGGAAGGCCTCTTCCCGCTCATAGTTTGTAGCACCATATATTTTCTTACACCAGAATCTCCAAGATTCCTCATCATGCGAGGAAAACGCGAAGAGGCGAAGAGGGTTATCGCTCAGTACCAAACGACAGAAGGCGACAATCTCGATCATCCGCTGGTCAACATCATCATGCAGCAAATGGAGGAGTCCATTGCAAATGATGTTACTGGCAACAGAGAGGTATGGGACTGGAGAGCGTTCTTCAAGGCCGGGGGGCGGTATCGTCTGCTCGTCCTAGTTCTCTATTCAATCTTCCAGCAGTGGAATGGTGGTGGCATCATGTCCCAGTACCTTACCCCAGCTATGGAAACCATCGGTATTGACTCTTCTCAATGGCAACTTGGTTTCCAGTTCGGCCTTGTTGGGGTCTATTTTGTCTTTACGCTTGTCGGATCCATGATCGTTGATCATTTCAATAGGCGAACTCTGATCTTCGCTGGCCTGATATCTTTCGTTGTCCTTCAAACAGCAACTACCATTACGTCGTGGCAGTATACTCTGTATCAACACCATTACGATGCTGCTCTCACTGTGGTATGGGTCTTCTTGTTCCAGACCTGTTCCGCAACACTCATTGCCACGATGCATAACCTGTATCCTGTGGAGATTTTGAGTCTCACACTCCGCGCCAAGGGCATGGGTCTCTACGGTCTTGTTCAAGGAGCAGCAGGTGTTGTCAACCAATACGGGATATCGGTCGGCATTCAGAAAATCGGGTACAAGATATGGGTTGTCTACGTGGTCTACAACTTCTGCCAGTTGATCATTGCCTACTTTGTCTTCCCAGAAACCCGTGGCGTTTCACTCGAAGAGATTGATTATATTTTCGAAACCCCAGGGGTCAGACCGGTCAAGATGTAAGCATAGCTGGGCTCATCGTCTTTCATCTCCGTTTTGACTCAAGTTCCGTCTCCTGTACTCCCTCTGCTCCTAACACAGCCTAAACCAGCGAACTTCTTTCCATTATTACAACCGTGCTCTCCAGACTTCTAAACGGATACGTACTGATCTTGTTTCTTAGGAGTCTCGACCTGATGAAAGCAAAGAAGGAGAAGTTAAGGTTAGAGAGAGAGGCATTGGCGAACCCCGAACTGTAATGGGGCTTCTACTTGGATCATGGCGATGAGCAGGAGGGATTTGGCACGGAAGTCATCACTAATAATTTCTAGATGGCAGTAGCAGTTGGTCAAGCGGTCTCAAATGGACTTTCTTTATGCCTGGGGATTATTTTATCATACAGTACCATGTCCCCCGTGGCCATATCAATGCCTCAAATTGTTGGCCTGGCTGACCTTGAGCTAATTTGACCTCCCTAAGCAATCTCATCTTATCACCCATTGAAATTGTTGATGGTCATCTTTCGCTTTTAATATTCATGCAAAACACCAGCGCTACAGATAAATCAACGTTATCAGATGCGGGGGTATCCCCACAATAACGTTATCCCTGTCAGCTCAGGACGGGAATGCATTGAGTCCAATGGCAATGTTGGTAGTTTTCCATGTCTCAGTCTATTCTACAATGTCCGAAGCCTTGCAGGAGACAAGTTTCCAGCCGTCGGGAAATTCCATCTCAAGGCAGTGGCATCTCCCGAACGTCAATATAAAAAGGCTCCTCGCACCAGTAGCTCCTTGGCAGCTGAACATCTGTCTTTTGTTTGTCATGCCAAGTCCTGCTCCTCTGTTCGTGATTTTTCGGCTGCCCCAAACGAGTCTTTTGGCTGTGATGCGTCAATCACAGAGCCAGCATCAAAGCCCTGGAGTTTTGAAGACCGCATCTAGATCAAAAGAATAGATCCAGTTGCTTGGCAATGTTGCCATGTCCGGTCAGGTATCTCAAGGAAATACACTGCCGTAATTATATATGTCCTTTCCAGTCTTCTCTTTTCCTCTCTGAGCATCTCTGCCACCAAAGTTTCTCACAGCAAATTCAAAAACACCATGCGTGCCTCATTCTTTCTCACCAGTACGAGTGCCTTTTTTGGCCTTGCAGCTCTTGTCCTAGCAGGCAATCCCGAGACCGACCCAAGCACAGAGCGTCACGGTTGCCTCTCGGACCACGACGCGGCCGTCATTCGTGATCGATGGATCAACTTCTTCGTCAACTTCGACGCTGGTGTTGCGAACAAAAGCGTTGTGCCGGGGTTCAAATTGTTTTCGGAGACGCAAAACACGCTGTTCTCAGGCAACCTTGACCCTACCTCGGTACGTACTCGAATTCCATGAACTTCTTGCCGTGACCATGTGCCGTTCCTTCTGTTGCCCTATCCAAGTCCCTTTGGAGTTTTGACTCGTACAGACACTGACTAATCTAGTGGTCCAAACCACAATATGCTTCTCGGGCTGCCTTCGTCGCGGGTCAAGCATCCACTCAATCCCCTGGGAAGACGATCAATGACGTCTTCAAGGTCGTTGCCTTTGACCATGGCTGCAACTCATGTAAGCAACCTATATCCTTCTGATACATACTGTTTGCTGACTTCATTGATAGTCACATTCCGCTGGTCAGGTCATTTCCTCGATCCCGAGCCGCCTATTGCGGGTATTGACTTTGTCTTCATCAACAAGGACAACTATATGATCGATCATGCATACTCTGAGTGGAACGGTGTCGCTTTCTTGTACGAGGCCTCCTGCACGGTTACCTGTCCACACGGCAAGAGGGGTATATTGGAGATGCCCCAGGCACTCCAGGGATGAGGTTTTGGCATGGTAAAGATGTAATAATGGTTGCCTCTGTATGCTGTGACTTTAGCTTTGCCAAGGCATGGTCCCTGAATAATGGTAATTTTGCAGCGAAAATGCTTTTCATACGAGTATTCGTTTGTGCTTTATGCATTATCTAGGAATCTGAGCAACAACGCTAGTTGTCTTATTCATAGAAGTCTTCTTGATTGAGAACCAGTGCTCACCATTGTTTGTGTCAGACAGCCTCGACAGCTTCTTTTGATTGAGCTCGCGTGGCCCCCTCTTCCCATTATGATCAAGTGGAGAGCTCACCTTGCAACACTGCCACTGAGCCCTGCTCCAGACTTATTCAGCCACTCAAAAGCTCCCTCAAAATACATTTTCTCACCCTTACTCAACAAACATGCGTGAACCGCACATTATCCACACTAACCCCAGCCCTGTAACTCGTATCTGTACACCTAAACTCAATAACCAAATCACCGCCTCCAACATTGATCGAGAACGTCTCTTAGACATGTCCTGCTCCCCTATCTCCTAATTAGTATTTAAATTATCTCATTATTACTAGCCCACAATCCCCTTCTCTGCCACCCATTACCTACAAATCAAATAAATTGAGGACGAAAGCAAACTCATACACCTCGTACTAGACGATCCATATCCAGTAGTAATAACCTGGTACGCTCAGTCATACTCCAGAGTCCAGTTATCAGTCGACAAACCGGAAAGCAACTGCGTGATGGTTGAGGTATGATTGCTCTATGAGCTCTCCATTTATATGTAGTGAGTTCCATTCGAGGCACAGAATCCCCAGTCACTGCCTTCTGAATTAGGCTTGAGGGATGCGCCGCCAGAGAGAACCCATGGCCCGAAACCGCGCTCGAAGGAAGGGTGGGAGATAGCTTAGGTTGTTATGTAGGCGGCAGGTGTTGTTATCACCGTTACGGCTTCGTATAGCAATGCGGCAATAAGATTTGTGGTGAGCAACGTTCTTTCCTGTTTGGGATGCAGGCGAGAATTAAGCGAGGGACAGGTGAGGGAAGGGGCAGAGGGATTCCCACTGATGGAGACGAGCAAGAACCAAAGTTGAGTGAGGTTGACAAAATCTTTATAGATTTATAAATATTTAGACACTAATGCGAGTCAACACAAAAGCAATCGGCGGCTGACTTTAAGTAAATTTTAGCTGAGGCCTATGGAGCTTAAATCTTCGTATATGCGGAACCCTGCCTGGTGTTCCTGACTAGGGGTAAAATGCCGTTGCTTTTGCATGTCAAAAAAGAAGCAAAGACGGAGGATCGCGTGTTAAGTCTGACTTAGGTAATACCCAAGCGCGTTCTTCTGTCTCACTCGAGGAAGAGCGTGAGATTTTGAGATAGAGAGCATCACGTAGAGTCACTGACATCGATGAGAAGATGCGGAGCATCCTTGGGCATAATATGACGTACATTTTATTTTGGTAAAGCTACAAATGGCCAGTTCCTCAGTCTCAGGACTTTTCAGCCAAAATCACAGCCTCCACCATCAATTTTTGATTCTCCCATTCGTTCCCATATCCTTTTTAATACAAGTCCGTTCTGTTCGATGAAACACCCACAACCGTCTCTCCACTAGGGAACGCAGTTTCGTACTCCAAGGCCAGCTTGACTCCCTGTCCAGGATTCAACTTAACACTCCATGAAACTTCCCCATTCTTCTTGGTGGAGGCGATAGCTGTCCCCCATTTGCCATTATTGGCAATCTCCTTTCCATCGGCACCGTACACACTGGCTCTGACATCCTTCGCGCTTCCTTTGCTCATAGTTCCGGTGGCCGAAGGTACAACTCCAGTAAGCACATTCTCGCCAGCGCGGACGGGATCACCGCCAGCTTTGAGGCCCCGAGGATTCATGATCTCAATCTTGAGGCGCTCGTCTTCGGACACAGGAACCTGGTCCAAGACGGTCAGCTCTGCGATAGCGTTGGGCTTCGTATTGACGATGACCATTGTCCGGGTGAAGATGTTGCTGTCTTCCTTATTGAAAATGCCAGTTTGGCTTCGGCGCACCGTAGGCTTTGGATAGTTAATCGTGATTGATGGATCAACGCCAAGGGGTAGAGAGAAGCTCTCTCCAGCTGAGCAGCGTGGGAACGAAGTCTGACCCAGGAAGGATCCATCAAGAGTGAGGCCTAGTGGGCCCTTCAGAAGTGCAATCTTGGAAGTATTACGGATGCGGGCCTTGAGGAACGCAACCTGTCTGAGTTTTCCGATTACAATGTGGGAGAAGATGATGTTCTTGAAATCAATTTTGGCGATCTTGTGCTTGACAGAGGAGTTTGAAGGAGCGAGGGTCTTCGTTCCAGGGCAGTCGTAGGAAGTAGTGAGGCCGTTGTCTTCCCATTCTCCCGCCTCAAAGGTGAGAACTGGAGTTGGGTCTGACCCATCCTCGAAGAGGCCAAATCCCTCGTCTGCGTCAGATTCTTCTGCTTCTTCTTTCGTCTCCTGAAAACCGCCTCTACCAGCGCTACCATGATGATGCCCCCCGCCGCCGTGCGAGGTACTGCTCCAGGTTTGGGCTTGGACAGACTGAGCTCCGAAAAAACCACCCGTGCTCTTCTGCCGTGGTTGAGATGACCCAAAGAGAGACGAAGCAGCTTGTGGAGCCGGTGCGCTACGAGCTGCACCAGCTGGAGCCAAACCCGCGAAAAGGGACATATTGGCAGGTCTACCATCGCGGCCAAACATTTCATTGCGAGGCTTTTGAACTTGCGAGCCGACATTCTGACCCCATTCCTTCTTTTTGGCCTCGAGTTCGTGGGCACTGAATAGTGCGCTGCCCGTATCCCGACCTCCTCCTTTGAGAAGACGCACGTGCCATGGCTGTAGAAGTGGAATGCTCTCATTGAGACCAGAGAAAGTCGTCTGCGACGTGGAGAGGACCACCTTGGCATCACGCCAGATCTCAGATGTCGTGTTCCGTAGCTCTGCACCATACTCCAATACTCCAGTACATTTGACAGTGTTCAGGCTGAGATCATATCTTGGAGACCAGGATGCAGAGTAAGTGATGTAAGAAAGGGAGAGATTGACCTCCCCCGTCTTGAGCGGGGTTGGTGATGGTTCGTGGAAGTCCGAGGTGGCAAGATTAACGACGGTATCGCCATCAATGGAGCTGCGGCGAGATGATGCAGGAGTCAAAATTGATGGCTCCAAGCTGATCGTGACACGATAAACTTTCTTTGGCCAAAATGACTCTCGCTCGGTCTTGATCCGCTGCTTCTCCTTGCGAGCTTCGGCCTTCTTAAGAAGCTTCTTCGCCCGCAGCTTTGCCTTCTCCTTCTCAATCTTTGCACGCGCCTTGAACGCTGCCTTGATCAGCTTATCCTTCTCTTTCTCGGCATTGCTGATATCGTCCTTGATCTTTTCACTCGCAACTTTGGCTGTTTCATGATCTTGGTAGATCTTAGCACGCTCGTCACGATACGACTTGAGGACATGCTCCAGGTCGACAGTATCGATTTTGGTCTTTTCAATGCCTTTGCCGTAGTTATCACAGATGTTCAAGCGTTCAACAGCAGAGTTGATATGCTCGGACTCCTTAAGGAGTGCCGCGTTGAGTTCCTTGATCTTTTCAGTGAGGGACCTGACACTTTCTGGCTCATCCTTTTCCTCCTCAGCGTCCTCGTCATCATCGTCCTCTTCCTCATCATCCGAAGGATAAATGTCCTCAAAGAGCTCCCGATTGGGCAGGAGATCGACTGACACTTCAATAATGGTAGCGGATCCTGTCCCTTCCAATTTGATAGAATTTTCATCCACCGTCGGTGTGAGTCCGTCAATGACAATCAAATTTGGTCCAGGTTGGAGTTTGACGTCCTTGATGTCTCGAATGATCTGCGCTCGGGTAGGGAAAAGAATGACGCTCCGAGTGTTGAGATCTCGAATCCTGAATTGTTGCTTGTGGGGGGAATCGCTCGCCATGTCTGCAGTTTGTCGTCTGACAGGATTTGTTGGATATGGCAGGGTTCAAGAGATTGGTGCTGTGTGTTCTCTCAGAAAGGATTGAAGGAATATACTACCTTTCTTATACTCATCTCATGATTTTGATTTCAGGCAGATAGTCAACTCAGCTAGTCAACTCAGCTGTGATGCCCAGGTAACGCCTAAGTCCGTCCCCCCGCATGTTCTAGCACTTGCAGAAGGTAAGAGCGAATGGCGGGGGCTCAGTCGTCGCATAAGGAAAGGACGATACAATATCAGACCAGTGCCATGAAAAGCAGCATCAATCCGAGACTAGGCAGCATCTTAAAGAACATTTGAGTCACGTTTCTTGCTGCTTGCCGTTTCGCTGTGCATTTTGTGTGGATACAGGAATTGGATGAGGATGATGGATTGAGACAAGAGGTGGCGGAGTCGTGGGCTTTCTCACGGGCGGGCCGCTGCTACTTCGTAAATCCAGGCACTTGGCCGCTGCTGAGTCAGGCCGTTTACCCCTGAGTCACATCCTCCACCATCATCGTTTTCCTCTCCTTGCGCTTTTCTTCACCTTATGCAAACTAGAGAAGAGGATGCTCAAGCTTCCTTGAGCTCTTTTCACTTGATGCAAGTCGTCACCTCCAGATCCGCCAGTGAAAACGTTTCAGCAAGCGCGCAGACTTCTGCCTGATTGCCAGACGTGCAAGCAAGCGGAGAACGCCACCAACACACACATCGACGGCGAAGCTTTTGATCCCAGGGTCTTGGTTATGCTTCAATCACAGTTGCAGCTCCTTCTCCGCATAATCTAAAACAACAAGCAGCCCCTTTCAGTCCGTTTGCTGCTGTTGGATCAACTCCCATTGGATGCAGGATGCGATGACCTCGCTTCGGAATTTTTGAGCGCAGCAGTATCCTGACTCCCAACGTTGAAATCTGACTGTGAAAAAAGCCCCAATGCTGTGAGTTTCAAGTTCTCTCATTGCTTATTCTAAAATTGGGGCAAATCGCGATTTGCAACAAGAAATTTAGTCTGTGAGATTTTTCAGTACCAACCTGCTGGATCTTCACCTCCGCCCCCACCATCATCCAATTGAGGAGCTTCTCTGGAGTTGTTGGCGAAGTCACCAATGGGAGACCGACGTATGTGTACAAAGCTATGTTTAGAGCAAATTGCGATTTGCAACAAAAAGATTTATTCTGCTGTGCGAGTAATCTGCCTTGGATTTAATGCTGTTGACATTCCTCTTCCTCTACATGCAGTCCGCTTCCTTAATCTTCACTCAAAGCCTCAATTTGCTTCGCTTTCCTTTCATTTTCTATCTTTAGTCCCATCTTCGACTTGCAACAAAAGTTCAAGTCTCAAAATTTATTGAGGCTGCCTCTTCCCTTGGCCTTGAATGCTCCAATGACATCTCATTCTTTGCAAGATATCTATTCATAGTGTCCAGCCTCGACCTGCAACAAAACCTTTGACATAGCAAGTGGGGATAGTCCTTCTCTGTCTCCGCCTCAAACCTGTTCAATAGTACCCAATAATGCACCGAGATTTTTATTTGAGCTATTCATAGAGCCATTTGCGATTTGCAACAAGACTTCAATCTGAACTTACCACCAACTGAGCCTCAACTTTGCTCCTCCAGCATAAGCTCATTGGCGTCCGTGAATATATGCTCTTCTCTCTCAACATCATCGAGCCTGCCAAGTACTAAAACTCCATCCACCCTTCTAATTCCTCATTACGCCCACTCTCGGTCCAGTAACACCTTCTCCTCAAACAAGTCTTCCACACTCTCAGCCGGAATAGCAGCTTGACTTCTCTCAAAATGTACTGCCACGATACATTGGACGCAGATGCCACAGTGGTCAATGTTGTTGCGATTATCTGGACATAAATGACATTCGCCTCAGCTTCTGAACCGTTAAGAAAGAGGTTCGATGGAATAGTATCGCTTGGGAAGACTCTGTAATGGTATATCAATCCAAGGATAAGAGCAGAAAATATAGTCATGGGTATAGTCCTGAGCGTAGCAGCAAATAGAATGTCAGTGGCCTTGCCGCGCATGCATATCGGCTCCGAGTGAGTTTCATCTGACTTCATTGCTGTTGTGCTCAAAAATGTCGCGAGTTTCTCCGCTTCTGATGTGATGCGAGGACGTGAGGGAGAAGGGAGGAGTTGAATTGTGTTTAAATCGTTCCACTGGGAAATGTCCAGCCTCGCTGTGGCATCGCGGTTTTGAAACTAATATCGCAAAGTGAGGTTGCACAACAGGACGGACGGTATTGTGCAAAGCATAGCCCACAAGAGGCTTGCAACTCTAACATAGCTGAAATATGAAAAGCGGTACAAGACTGAATTTGATCTCTGCCAAGAGCAGCTGAAAAGCCACAACTTGATCGCACTGTGCATGTGGAATGATTTGGGTGCAAGGGCGCACGAAGTGGCGCTGTGAGACAGCTTGGCAGCACACGACAAGCCCTTCGAGCGGGAAGCGCGCAAATGGGGTAGATGTGGTTGAGAAAAAGTAACGGGGAAGGATTTCTTCCATACCAGCATGCTTGAAACATACGAGCCTTGGCTTTCGACAGCTAGAAAAGGCAGAGATTTGATATCTTTCAGTCTTTGAAATGAAGCCCAGGGAAGAGGAGTTCAATACACAATACATGGGTAAGGCTGAGAGCAAAATGCAATGGGAGTTCCAAGAAAGAGGTGCTGAGGACTGCCCACTATGGTAATCAGGAAGCAAGCTCGTGGTGGAATAAACTATATTCCTCACTTGAGACTCGACTTCCGATAAATGAATCAAGAGAGCTTTGAGAAGGAAGTGATGGAAATTGTGTAATTTGTGGAAAGTGGAAGTGTTCAAAAGTGAAGGGACTCGTGCAACAAAAAAAGACGAAAGGTAGGAACCGTCGGAGCAGAGGATCCAGGTACTTCTTACGCCACCTCCGAAATCGGCCCAAGCTCAACCCCGCACCTCTCTCTTCTCATACTCTCCCATCATCAACGGCAAAAAACGGCAAAAAACGGCAAAAAAAGAGTAGTGCAACCGCCGTGAATCGAACACGAACCTCCACCTAGCATCACATGGAAGGGCTATTATACTGTTAGTGATAAGTTTTTGGGACTTTGGGCAGCTCATACTCACTGGAATCTGCATATTGTCAGTTTTATTCAGCAACGAGCTATTCTGTAGAACGTACCCTAACCACTGCCAAATTGTTAGTTTTGCCAGCAAGAAAGTGAGCGGGTAGGTATACTTGGACCACGGAAGCCTGGAAGTGTTTTAGTGCACTTTTGCTTATTCAAATAGATATTACAGTCATCAAATTGCGGTGGGAAACATGGGGGATTTTGAAGCGACAGGAAGAATAGCCGTCGCAAACCGGTCTTGACCGGGTGAAGAATTAGGGGAGCGAGAACACGGGCCATTTGCGGGTAGACAAATCATCAAACAACCGTAAGAAAAGAAAGGCCCTGGAAAGAGTATTCATTACTTTCATTCATACTTTTGTAACACTTCAGCTCGTCAGGAGCGTGCGGCTAGCTACTTCGTCTCAAACACCCATATTAGTCTTCACCGCGGTACTTCCTACATTCATCGATCGTCCTACTTCCTAAGCCATTACTCCATCTCAATATGCCTTCTCCTCCAGCTCCTCGGTGACGTACTGATCCCAAGATCCAACTCACTAACCCCATGCTGCTCACTCAGTTCCCTGAAAGTTGGCACAGCTGCATACTTCTGCCTGTCACTCCTAGGGCTTCCCAAATTCTGGTTCCCCGATTCGGCAGACCAAGCTTGGCTCGACCCAGGGCTTCTCATAGTATCTTTCTCCCTCACCTCCTCAATCCTCATCCCCACCTCCCTCGTCCACTCCAGTGTCACAATCTCCAGAATCTGCGTCAGACCACCGGAGTCGACTTTGAACTTCGGCTCCCGCTTGACGTGCAATGTCTTGCCTTCTCGTGCTGAGCGTACAGAGATATACGTCCTTAATGTCACCCAGTATAAGAATGCCAAGGTAAGTAGGCCCAGAGAGACGCTTTGGGTTGTGTCCCATGTAACAAGGTTCCATGTACGTGACAGATGCGGGTATGCCGCATCAGGAATCCATATACAGACCAGCGGAAAGAGGCAGAAAACCAGCATGATTGACGCGCAGAACATGCTGATGAAAGGGTGTTTGAACTTCGATTTCTCAGCCCATCGAACAGAGGGCGTGAAGTGTAGACATAGGAGTCCGAAGCCGATGAGGAAGAACTTCACGATGTTGGTGACGTAGACAACGATAGCGACGAGGAAAGTGTATGCTGGCGTTGGGTTATAGGTCTGTGGCGCCGGTGGGACAAGGAAGAGTACCGGAAAGATAACCAGGATGTTCGAGCATGCCCAGTGCAGGACTAGTGTAGCCGCTGGTGTGTTCTCAGAATACAGGGAGTTATCTGCATTAGGAGCTTTGCGGCTGAACAGCCGATTGAGTGAGAAGTCGTAACTGCCTGCGAAAAGTAGGGAGTACGGCAGGATGCCTTCTTTGGCGATTTCTTGTTTGACTCGAGCTGCCGTGAATGTGACTACGATGAGGTTTCCGAGGGCGGAGACGGCTTTGAGAGCGGGCCAGAGACGGTGCAGCTCCTGGTCACTGACACCTGCTTTACCCAGTGTGAGTTGGAAAAAGACGAAACCGACATCGATCCCTCCTGGGGTGAATAGTTGCTCCTTGGGGATGATAGCCGCCTGTTGATCTGTTAACCTTGACAAAGAAGATGCCCTGTTGCAGTGTTGCTTACGTAGATGAAGTTGACTGCCGTGAACATGATAGCCACGATCAACACTCCATAAAAAGAAGCGCGAGGGAAAGTTTTCCGTGGCTCATGCAGTTCGGATATGACCTGTTCCCGTCAGTAGTAATCTCACTAGTACAAGAAAGAACCGGACTTACGTAGTTAACCTGATGAAACGCCCCGTACGGAAATATAACAAACATAAACGCTTCCGCATACCGATATGGAGACGCTACTGTTGGTGAAATGAACGAAGTCTGTGGGTCTAAATTCGAGCTCGCCACGTCACGGTTGATCCAAATGAGCCCAACAACCACTATAAAGACGAGAATCAAGAACTTAACGGTCCCGAAAGCATTGTTAAGGATGATACCCCATTTTCGGGAGATGATATGAAGTAGGCAGCAGAAGGTGTTGACTGCGATTGCAATGGCAATGATCCTCTGAGGTGACCATACAACGCCCAATGAGTCGAGACAGTTATGTGCGAAAGCTATAGAGTTATGGGCTGAGTTCTCTAGAATGATGAAACAGATCCCAAACATGCATGTGGCGAAGAACATGGGTTTCTTTAGCATGTAGTTGAACTAGACCTTGGTCAGGGCCTTCTTGTATCGGGTAAGGAATGTAACGATGCGCACATAATTAAGAGCATCACCACTTCGAGGAGTAGACACTTTGTTCCCACCAAATGGCCAGCGTGGAATCGTGAGACCAAGCTCAATGTACACAACGGTGCCTGCGAGCGCAAAGACTGCACCGCAAACCCATAGGATGAGAGCCACACCTATGCTCCGGGTATTTGGAAAGACGATGGCTGCAGAGTTGAAAACGCCGGTTCCTTTTCAAATGCTCCTTGTTACTAGAAGTGTCTTTGCCCTGCCGTGAGTTTTGAACTTACCAATCAAACGGTTTGAGATCAGGCAGAGCGTCGAGTAGTACCCAAGACGAGTCGACTCCTTGGGTAGTCTCGAAACGAGCTTCCCTGGGTCATCTTGGGCTGCCTTCAAGTCCGCCAAGTCCTCCGGATCCAGATCAGGACTCCATTCGGAGTCAGGGCCGATCGCAGAGCGGAGCGGCTCAGCGGTGTGAGGTGTTGCCGTATAATAGCTCATTTTCACTGCGTGGGCAGTCCTCTGATCGGAGCGGGAATAGATCAATAGAGATCCAGAGACCAGAAATGGATCTGCGAAGTCGGAGGTGAAGTAACAGTATAAGATGTGCTGGCAACGGACAGCTGAACAAACGCTGCGATTCACTACAGCCCGTTGTGAAAGCTTCTCTCGGGCTCACACGTTATCTATTGATCCATCTTAGACATAGGGCTGAGATGGGCGTTGTGATTAAGGTTTGTGGCGTTGATACGATGAGCCACCTCTTCCAAGCTGAGGTTATACCTCCATCACATAGGCCCATTACTGCGTCGTAAGGAATTTGCCAGTTCAACATTCCAGAGCGGCCCAGAGAGTGGAAGCCATGAGATATCGAAAGCCTCAAGGCCGATGAGGTACATTTTGTGTAACGCCAGGCGACTTCACGGTTGGTCAAGTTCGATCAGAATATGCAGCGTTTACGAGCTGGCACATCTTCTTGGCTGCATCTATCGAATCCAACACATGTTCGTGGACCAGTGGAAGCTGTATACGCAAAGCTCAGGAAGGAGGACGGACAACGAGTGACGGTATTTAAATTGATAGAACAAAAGTTAGAGAAAAGACCCGATCAGATTTTTAAACATGAGCAAAAGACGCTAGCCATTGAGATAATCGATTAGCAACAAGGAAGGTAGGAATGAGAGATCGAAGGAAAAATGCGTAGGGAGTTGAGAAGGGCACCATAAGAGCTGAAGGGGATCTGTGGAAGAGAGAAAGCAAATCAAATACAGGTACAGAGCTGAAACGATGGATGTCCAAGGAATCAAAAAGGCAAGTATAGATCTCCAGGATACGGTTCAAAATGAGTGAAATTCTGAAATAGTAGAAGGGGGACAGAACTGTGTACAAGAGCAGAAAGATCAGGTTTCTTCGCTAGCCCGTAGGAAGGCCCGACCGACCAAAATTAGGGGCGCTTGATGAGCTTTAAGCGACTCGCTTGCCCTGAAAGTCCCTTGGATTTTTCGGCCCTTGATGTTGAGCGAACACTGGCATGGGAACCTTGGGCGGCGAAAAACGATCCCTGCAGGTAGAAGAGGCAAGAGCGATGAAGTTCAAGGAGGAAAGAGTAGAAGGAAGGGGTGGGTCAAGTATTTGTAGTTGCACCCCAAGGAGCGATGAAACTATGAATAGTTCCAGCCCACGCCAATGGATGACTGCATCAGAATCCTCTTCTCAAGTGGTCGCGGTGGCGGTCGCAGCGGAGGCATATATCATACTCCGAGTGAGACAATGTTGACAAGTTTGACCAAATATATTCACCTAATTTGAATCTTTCATCTTCTCTTTCCGTACCCGAGCTAATTATAAGATGTACTCATGCCACAAAATGCCCTCTATATACACTCCGCCACGCCACAAGAAGAAATCCCCCATATATACCGGCCTTCTGCGAACGCCATGCTCCACCTATATACAGTCTCTCGACGTCTCATGTGCCTCCTATACTGCAGCTCAGCCTTTCTTGGGCCACGACTCCCCAAACACCCCATTTATAGCATCATAAGTCCTGCTACCAAAGCTGCCAACATCATACCCATTGCAGGTCTGAATGAGGCCGCAGATCCAGTAGCGCTTGGGATGTTTCCAGTGGCCGCACCTCCCAAATACCAGCTGCCAATATCCGTCAACTGGCCATTTGAGGTCAACATAGCAGCATTAGGTCCGACGTTGCTGACATCAGATCTGAAGGATCCGAAATATGAATATCTCTCGACATAGGAAAGGCGGTCGAAGTATTCGGCAGAGGAGTTGAAGAAAGCTTGAGTGTTGGAAAGAGTATCGTTGTTGAGCGCGTACTCGGTGATCCAGATGCTGGTATTAGGATAGCTGGGAAGGTGTCAGTGGATGCTAATTGCATTTTGAGTGGAGAACGACTTACGTTCCAACGACCTGACCAATGTGGGAGGCCAGTCCTTCGAAGTTGCCATACCAGTGAATGGGAATGAAATCTGCAGTGCAGTTCGTCCCCTGGCTCGCACAAGCAGCAAAGAACTCTGACAACCATGTAAAGCCGCCAGATCCTCCCGTCACAGCAGGAGCTCCAGTTTTCACGCCCAACTTTCGCAATGGCTCGACCTGGCTGATCCAATTTGTGGCGGCTGTAGCAGGGTCGACGGCGCTTCCTCCGGTCGATGATGTTCCATCCGGCTCGTTGTATGTCATAATGTGGGTGATGTTCCTCCCTCCAGAGATCATGTCCTGTACGGAAGACAAGAACGAAGTGGTCGGCGACCATAACATAGGCACGAACTCCCATTCCGCCTGCGTCCGGTTCGAGTATGCTGTGGAAGGGGAGACGTCATAGTTGTAGTACCAAGTCAAGTCACTACCGTTCTCGTCCCAGATCTGATTGTCTGTCGGGTGTGCTGTCGAGGGAACGAAGACGAGGCCGCGTTTCGAAGATTTTTGGAAAGTGGCTTGCGCAGAGGTGAGGGTTGCTGCTGTGAGCAGCACCGCAGAAGAAAAGTGCATCGTGGGAGAAGTAGTAGCGAAGACGGATTAGATCGCGAGGAAAGAGGGCTTGGGGAAGAGGCGTATTATGTAGTGTCAAATATGTCGACACCGTTGCCAAGTGTTCCTGGGTGGAAATTTGGTGGAAGCAGGGTCAATTGGGGGAAACCTCGTATTATTGATTTCCTTTTCGGGAGATCTTCACCAGGTTCAAATCAAGCTTGAACAAGGCGATAAGGAAAACAAATGACGCTGTCGTCGATGAGGACAGGAAATGAAACGAAAGATTAATTCGAAAAAAAAAAGAGCGAAGGAAAATTAAAAACGTACAAAGAAGGGGAGAGGAGAGAAAAGTTGAGAGATAGGGACGAGAGGCTGATGCGCTACCAAAGCACGGCGTTGAACGTAGTGCAACCAAGCACGGGATCGATATTCTTGGTGGCGTCCCGAATTGCCTGTGATAGGCCTAGCTCGGTCCCTTTCAGGGCGACCGCATGCCAAATTCGGGATTTCAGACAGCCGCTGAGACTCTGTGCAGGACCACGAGCCAGGACACGAGCTCACCAACAATCGAATTGTAGCTGAACCATTCCAATTGCCGTGCTCTCTTACGCGAATTGTTTCTGCAGCTTGCATCCGTTATCGACTTCTGCAGTCTATTTTTGATAAAGGCGACGAGTCCGTGAGAGTGCATGGCAAGTGCAATGGCTTACACGCGAATAGGTGCAAAGACGTGGGACAAGTTCGTATAGAGGGATGATGTTTCATTGATCTAGCTACGGCAGGTCTTAAGGACCCTCGCTAACCAATTCTCTTAGCGCCCTCCAACAGGTACGAGGACGGAAGACAGGAACGTTGGCGTGGGCTTGGTAAGAGTAATTTAGTGGAACGCCGAAAACCCTAAAAAAGGAAGCTATTGAATTGAGATGCCGCATTGCTTGTGGCAGGCGCAGCTCGAGGAGCAAACAAGGAATTGTCGTGAGACTGCATAACACACTTCAAATGATTGTGTCGAGGACAGAGGATAGCTGCGTAGCCTAGTGGGAGGTTCAGAGTTTATATACTTTGTGGGGAGCCTGTCGATCGTGAAAGATCACACTTCGCACATGGTTCAACTTCCTTCGTCGGCCGACGAGTTGAAGACGCAAGGGCTGAAGGGATACAGGAAATTTGGGACTTCAATGGTGCTAGAATCTCAATTGGTTGAATAATTTACATTATCTCCCTCATTACACTCCTCATTTCATTGTCGCAGCTGAATCATCAGGGTCAAACAGATCAGGTGATCTTTGTGGTCAAAGAGGCAATATTCAGCTTAAGCGTTGTACTTGTACATTTCGAGTAGACGAATTTGTCTGGGTTACGAAAATGCTATTCGTCTCTTCTAGAGCATTCTAATCAGGCGTCATGGAATGGCGAAGCTAACTTGCGAAGATGATGTGCAGCAAACTCAAGCTTTTAGCTGAAAAATGGGTAGCGCCTCAAAATTTCCTTTTCACCCAGGCTATGCTTTCAACGGACCTACCTCTGTAGTCGGCTCTGTCATTCATCTATCTCAAAATCATATCCAATAATCTCATAACTTTACACATCGTCACCCTTCCTATCCTGGCCCATATTCGCCTCCATCTGCTGGACCGCCGTTCGAGCCTTCCCAACATGCCCCCTCATTCTCCACACCGGCACCCTGTTCTCATACAGCCAGTCCACTTCTTCAGTGGCGAAGCCTCTCAGATCAAGTACGCAAAGGAATGAGACAATCAAGAACAGAAGCGAGCCTCCTCCGTACACGAAGCCTGCTCGGATTCCAAGGTTGCCAGCATCAACGTTGTAGATGTAGGCAACGGTGAAGGTGAAGAGCCAGGTTGAGAAAGCATTTAAGATAACCGCGACTGCTTGATTCTTTGCTCGTATTCGGTAAGAGGATATTTCTCCTGTGATGGCCCAACTCATTGAGACTAGTGTCACGGTTGCCATGCGATGAGAAGATTCCTGAAGATTATAAGCATATGATCGAATCCATATTGGGTTTGAAAACTAACATGATTACGGCTAACACCCACAGAACACCCTTCGAGCTGGAGTAATACCAAGATAGAAAGAGCCCCTTGTTACTGTATGTAGAGAATATACAGAAATCCGCTGTTAGCATATTCAGATCTAAGTCGACTTCTCTAGCTAGTTCCCCAATGTGCATACTCGCAAACCAGTTCCCCTCCCTTCCGACCTCTCCCAAGAGGATGGTGCTGCCCTGCGTTTCATGGTTCCTTCTTGGTTTCCGAACGACCTTGTTACCGCTGAACTGGCGTATGGTAGAATCGAATCGTTTCTCTACGGCATGCAGCTGTTCGAGGAGAAATGTCAGGTTGGCGCAGTCTGGCGTCGGAAAGCTGCCCCCTCGTCGAGAGGTTGTGTAACGGATCGGCGGAAGAATACCTACCGCAAAGGTGCAGGACGAGGAGACACGGCACAGCCATTGTGACGTCTGCTCCGGTCTCCGAGCCTCGGAACGATGCCTTTGCAGGTCTGCAGCATCATCTAGCTCTGCACCGCATCCCAATGATACTTGAGACAGATCCAGCTCGTACGAAAAATTCTCAAAACTGTGAAGGAATGAAGGCAAAATGAACGAGGAGCCCATGTCCAATGCAAAAGAAACTAAAATCAAGGGAACTTAGGACTCTGGCACGAGTACGAGATGGGAAGTGGCCGGCCATTGCGCCTGCCGTTTGGAGGGGGCAATTCGACAATAAGGACTTCGCTTGACTGCACGGAGCAGTTTCTCAGTTCATCCGACCTCAATCATACCAAGCAAGAACTCATGTCCATATCCGTTTCATACCTTCTCCTTTTTTGGTTTCGCGAGGTGACCTCTTCAACCAACCGACTATTGCTCGCTTAAGCAAATCAATGGTAGAAACTCACATGCGACAATCGGATAGAGCTCGCCGACATTGTAGACAATTTCAGAATTATCGGAGGGTCAATTTGGCCATGGCCTGAGTTTGAGATGTTTTCATTCCCTATCCATTTATGCTGAGTACCCCCGAGAACGACCGGAAAGTATGCATATAAAACACATAGAAGAATAGTGTACAGTACATGAAATCCATGCGTTTTGAGACTCGTCAATCGTAAGCAATAACTTTTCGGCATCACCTTCTTCGTACTGCCAGGTTCATGCAATCCAAAACCTGTGGAGACTTAGCAAGGAATTCTTTTCACTTGACTTGAGAATACTTACTCCTGCAGGGATCACGCCCTGGTTGTAAAGATGCTTGCTGATTCCCTTCACAAGCTCTATTTGCTCATCGGTGGTCAAACCTGTAATAGCTGTCTCGATAACGCCACCGAGAGACACCTTGTACACCGCAATAAAGCTGTGGTAATACATGTATGCGAAGAAGCCCATAATAAACTGGCAGTCCATACGGTCTGTGATTCCACCATGGCCAGGAATCGAATCACCGAAGTCCTTAATTTTGAAGGTTCGCTTAAGGCCAGATGCGAAGAAGCCGCCGAAGGGAGCAATGAGAGAGGCAAAGGTGGCAAAGACCAAAATGTGAATTTGCATAGGTGCCATTTGGAAAGATTTTGCAAATGGGAACCAGATTGGAAGGTGGTAGACATGTGGGATGAAGACGGGATTTGCAGTGCACTCAAGACCATACCAAATGTTGGCGCCGAGATCCTAGGCAATATTAGCAGAAATTTCGAGGAACAGAGATAAAAGCTTACATTAACAGGACAAATGAAGTACTTGTACCGCATCAGGACGTTGGTCATGCCAACACCAAAGATAACGGTAAGTATCCAAGCTCCAACAAATCCTTCCACGGTCTTCTTAGGTGACAACTTAATGAGCTGGGTTCGGCCAAACGTAATTCCGCAGATATATGCGAAGATGTCGTTGCAAATCACCAACGAAACGGGTAGGAAGAACCAGATCATGCCCTCGAAGACATTATTCATGATAAAGTGGGCCTGGACCACAATCAAGTACAGAGCCATATGTGTCCATGCAAACTGTGTGAATTGGAATCGGTAGTGGCCTGCTTGTAATGACGCAACGAAGAATACGAATCCTGGTATATGTTAGCCTCTTATTGCTGCGGATGTTTCGGAACCTTACCAATGACATATAACATGAAGCTGATGAATCGATGATGGGTTGCAAATGGCAAAAGGACCTTGTCTACCAATACAATATGTTTGAAGTAGTATATGACGCTCTCTCCGTAGAGGAAGTACATCGTCGTTGCTAACCAGTACCAATTCAACGCTTTTGTAAACCGCAATCGGCGGGCTCGGCTCGGGACGTTCGCAATCGCAATAACTTCTTTGAAAGACACGATTTGGACTGCCGTTACAATTGCAATGATGTAGATATGGCCCATGAACATAGCGCCAAAGAATATGCCTATCATGACGAAGGTCCAAAGTGATCGCGTGATGAATGTCTGTTTCTTCTTCTCATATTCGGATTGGCGGGTTTCCTGAGCCTCCAAGGATAAGTCAGAAAGATATCCAAATTTCCAAGAACAGAAACACTCTGACCTCTTCCTTGTTATCACTTCCGTTCCCCGTCTTGACAGGCGAACTTGGGTCTGACGCTGCCTCGCTGATATCTGAGAAGCTGCTCCTCCGGCCATCCGCGCTTGAGCTGTGTCCATTTCGATGATTGAACTTGATCCCACGGCGCGGTTTTGCCATTGTGCTTGTTGAAGTGTTAAAGAGAGGCTTCCCAAATCCTATGTCTTCCGCTGTGTTCCTTGATTTTTAGACTGAGTACCGCTAAGACTTAGAGAGGTTCTGCTTATGCCCCTCCGTGCGCATTCATAAGGTCGTCAAGTGGGATTCGCTGTGTCTGCTCTGCGGTGGACAGAGAATCGAATGGAAGGATGTTCGTGCAGGACTTCGTGGTCGTGCTGAAGTCGTGGACACACGAGGCGCGAGGTGTAGGATAAAATTGCTTGGCTATCCGCTGACGTACCTGGTCAAATTTCTTTCAGGGGCAGTCAGGCTCCCAGCTTGTGATAGTCACCTCAAACAACTTGGGGCGAGCAGGCGAGATTTGTACCTTCAACGAGCATCCGAGTTTTCCATATTGACGAAAGAGGGTCTGTGTCGTCAGGCAGGTAGATAAAACACACGAGCACATTCACGATTGTACTTCATGCATGCAGAAGGACATGCATGTATAGACTTCGCATGGGATTGATAATCGCCGGCCGACATTTTATCCGAACACCGAAGACGTGGTGGCTCTCTCCCAAAGTACTATCAACCGCGTCCGGCCGCGTCTATCTGGGTAGCAACGGCTTTTAAAGCTAAATCACTACAAACACAACAATCCCCAATGACGACTTTAAGGAATGGCGGGTTACGAGTCCGGAGAGAATTTCTTCGACGACGATGATTTGGATACGCTCCCTCAGGATGCACTCCAGGAGCTTGAGAACAATGCTATCCAATTCACTCAGGCCCCGACTCAAACGACCCAATTGAGGGGTGCGCCCTCTTCAGACTATGGAGACGACTTTGACGATGAGGACCTTGACGATGTAGTCATGATAGACAAATCGAGAAGTACGCCTGCAGCCATACCTCACGTTTCTCGAAACAATGCCGGGCCAGCAACTCAGCGAGAACAATTTCGGCAGCAACGATACGCAGCGCCTGCCCAAAATCGACAACACCAGGTCCTTCCTCCCAAGTTCAATGAGCCAAGCCGAGCGCCTTCTGTCATACCCGAACCTCTAAACGATGCTGATGGAAGGAAGGATATCAGCCAAGATGCAGCAGCTACTGCAAAATTAGAACAATTACAGCGACAACTGCAGGAGGTAATACTCTTCCTAGCAGTATTTGAGCACTGCTGACATTATTCAGTTGACCACCGAATGCAATGCGCTCAAGAATGACCTCAATGCAAAGGCTGGTGAGATTGCAATCGTCCGCAGCAATCAAGAGAAAGCTCTCAAGGAACACGAGCGGGAGATGACTGCCTTTCGGAAGCTCAGTGAGGACAGGATCGCCAAGCAGCAGAAGGCTCTCGAAGCAGCAAAGATTGCAGAGAAGAATGCTGCGACCGAGCGTGACTTTATGAAGCAGGATCTTGCTGAAGAGACGGAACGCGCTCGGCGACTGAGTAGGCAAAAGGAGGCCCAAAAGAAGGATGCTGCGGCTCTACTCACAACTCCGAAAAAGAAGAAGCCAGTCCCTCACAGAGACGGATTTGACGATGACGAACTCGATGTTCTGTCGCCTTCGAAGATATCCCCCTCCAAATTTCAGAAACGGAAGACTGCCTCTCCGTCCAAGCCTAAAACTAGGAAACGAAAACATGACGGGAGTCCAGCCGCGCCGCTGGAGGTCATCCAGGTCGAACAGCAGCCTGTTGTGGAGGAACCGAAAGCCCCAATACTCGATGAGGCAATTATCGCACGATTAAGCATACAAGATGATCGATTTGATGTGAGTCTACAAGCTACTCAGAATGAACTTTATTTTAACTCAATTTCTAGTTCCTTGGGACTGTTTTAGGACACCGTTTTGACGAAACGCACCTCCGCACGCTCGAGGAACTCGGGAAACATACGTTTCCACTTCCTTCGTCGCCAAAGGAGTCTTTTGAATCGATCATCCTTGCCAGGATACCGGAATGCGTGAACAAAGCCCCAAATGAACTTTCGATTGATTTTTGCGAGGTTCTGATAAGTCTATGGTCGAGATGCATAGACGTAGAATATGTACAAACTCCTTACCTTACTCAAATTCTTGCCAGCTAATTGCCAAATAGTACAAACCTATATATCTGCTCATAGACTTGCTAGTCCTAGCTCTGGAACTGAAGACCTCGGCAACTGCTCCCCATATCATCGACACACTTGTGCCAACGGCTCAGCGTACGGCTGATCTTGTGGCTATACCACGATTCAATAGCGAATCTGCAGCAAAGTGGGAGAAAGACATCAATGTCTCATTATGCATGTCTATTCTTCACCTCGCCGCTCTTGGGTGTATGCCGGTCCTTGAAGATATCAAGCGATTTTGGAAGCTGATGCGGTGGGACTTCGTTCTTATGGTCTGCAGCACAAACCAGAATTTGCAGGACTACGAGACAATGTTGAGCCTTCTATCAACAAGTGTATTCAAAGACAGTTTCGGAACGATTTCGCCCGCTCACAATATCCCCGAGCAGATTGGCTATATCATCGATCGCATTTCATATCCTCTATTTGAGGTGCCATGTAAGCCTTTGGTCACCGATAAAATCGAAGCTAGCGTTCTATCGAAATTACGTCGACAAATTCTTCAGCTCTTGACAAGCATGACTCGGTCTTCTGTTGCCAGCGAGGTGCTCGCCTCTCACAGGAATCTCATTGGAAGGCTTGTATGTCTTATGAATGACGAACTGGATGTTCTGTACGATTACAAGGCAGGGTATGAAGAGAGGTAAGTAACCCATGTCTACTGTTATGCCTTTCTAATCTCTTCTAGCGCACGAACGATAGGTCTAGCAACCCGATTGCTGTACCACCTGGTAATGAGATATGATAACATCGTCATGCAAAAGAAGCTCGAGGTCGTTCCCGGCGGACCACAGAAATATCTCGTTTGCCTGTCGAGACTCAATTTCACTGAAGATGATTTAGCTCTGGAAACCGTCATCGATCCAGATGTTGCAAGATGTGCTGTGGAGATGTTAGAGATGTTCGTCACACCTGAGGAAGGCGAAGCAATAGATGCGGCGTTTTCGGGCTCACAGTAGCTTTCTGTACAGATAAGTGCATATGGGTGCTTGTGGCGTGCATATGGTGCATAGATCAGGTTGTACTGGCGTTAGGTATTGCATACTGGCGCTGACTGGCATTTCGGGTGGCTAGGTATACCATTGCTAATTAAGTACCTTGCATTTTCCGCTGTGAATGACACTTTTCTATCCAGGCTTACCAATACAGCTTCTAGATGGAGCTCCACCCAAATTTCCACTTACGAATACAACAAGGACCGCAGCGTAAGCCGCCGTCGCTCCGAAAATTTGATCTCTCCGCGCATTCGTCAAGAGACCCACACAAGCAGCGAACAACACTGTCCACCCACTCAACATTCCCAAGAGAGCATGCGGGTTCTGCACGATATACAATGAGATGATGGCCCCGAATAACAGCACCGCTGCTAAGATCGTGCTGACGATAGCAATGAAGTGCGAGATTGCCCGCTCAGAAGTATACGCCGCCCTCCCATCTGGCGCACTGGTTTGGAAAAATACTCCAAAATTATGCTGAACAAATTCGCTGAGACGATCTTGGTCGGCTGGTACCCGGAGCGCGACAAGGTCGTGTGGATCGTCGAATATGGTCCTGCTTGCGCCCCAGAGTTTAGCAGTTTTCTCGCCACCACGGATCCCTGATGTGTTGTTGAAGAACCAGTTGCGCATTGCTTTGACCGTGCTGCTTGAGGGCGGTTGATTGTTAAGAAGGAGCTGGTGCGCTGCGAGTGCGGCATCTGCAGGATTTTGTCAGTTCTTGTTCTGTTACGGAGCCAGTGCAGGTCGATGATTCTTACGGTACTTCTCAAGCTTGTCCCGAATCTTCATCGCGAGCTCCATCTTTTCTTTCTCTCTACTTTGCACTGGCACCTCGTCATCGTCCTTCTGGTTTGCGATGGACTCGAACAGGTTCCAGTCCCTCTGGCAGTTTTGTTCTTTGGAGAAGTCATTTTCAACTCTGTCCTGTTCGTCATGATCTTTTTGCTGTTGCTCTAATTCTGCGAGTTCAGCTTGATAGAAGACGAGGTTGCGAGCTGAGAGCTCATCGAAACGCCTGTATATTGTTGTCGTCTTATCAATGTCGCTAGCAATTTTAGACGCCAAGCTGGCGAAGCCGCGAGTAGTGTTTACATCTTGAGGTGCGAGTTCGACGTCGTAGTTTTGCATTGCTACGACATTTTGAACTAGAAGTTTCAAAGGAACGATTAGAGATGAAGTGTTTGAGTAGGGGTGATAAGGTGATTGGCACAAATAGTGAGGCTGCAGTGAGACTCCAGTGAGACTGAGCTGGAAAGCCTTGCCGCAGCAAAACGTGTCGGCAGGAGCCTGAAAATCTCGCACAATACTCTTCCAACATCCTTTGCATCATTTCACAGAGGGCCGCGGCGGTAGATTTCCTGAACTGTGAGCTTGTGTTCTTGCTGTTGTTTGCTGCAAGTTGTTTTGAATTCTTTTGAACTCTTTTGAGTTGACTTATCACATGTTTATTTGAAGCCTTACTACATCAGAAGAATACCCATATGAAACACAGGCGCAAAGTGCCAGTGTGGGTCACACTGGACAACACGGACGAGTTGTCCGTTAACGGAGATGAGTTGGAGTCTCGAGTGGACATTGATATAGCGTCAGCGCTAGAAGGGTGAGTTGATACATCCCATGTTATCGCCCCCCCGCTACCAGATTATATTACACCGTTCTATCCCTCAAATCCTGCCTGGCTGGGTCCGGAAAAGATGTTTCCTTACCAAAAAAATCCAACCCAGCATTTCATCCTATCTATATATGTTAGAGCAAAGCTAACCCAGGCTCTTTAGACCACCGCGACAAACTTCAGTGCCAAACCTACACCATAAGAATCCAGTGCCAGAGATTGACTTCACTCTTCACACTGTGGAAGATGGCACTCATGTTAGCACAATAGAAAGAGTCCATAAAGGTATCTAGCCCATTTTCTACCCCGCAATTATTCTTTAGCTACTTAGTCGAGTATACTAACACGTCCAAATTTAGATATTCAAACTCCTATGATACACCCTCCCATCAATAAACAACTCCCCCCTTCTCAAGACCCATCAAGGCTAAATCTGCAGTACATAAAGCGGCATTTCTACCGCGAAGGACGCTTAAGTGAGGAAGAGGCATTATATATTGTTGAAGAGGGTACCAAGGTCCTGAAGGAGGAGCCCAATCTTCTCGAGTTGGATGCGCCAATTACAGTGTGTGGAGACGTCCACGGTCAGTTCTACGATCTCATAAAGCTATTCGAGATTGGCGCAGATCCTGCGGAGACGCGCCAGGGCTCTTTACTTTCCAAACGAGTGTATTCAAAAGCAGCGGCGTTTCAACGTAAGGCAATTCGTTTGTTCATTGGAGGGAAGGAGTGTCTCGCTCGCCCAGATTCAGGATCTGACCGAGATATCATGACGGAGGCCTTCGCGAGGGACCATAATATTCCCATTGTGCGGCGCGCCCAAGACAGAGGCATTTTCCGGCTTGGGACTGGCAAGCTTATCGAGTCTATCGGAAGAGCTCTGGTCCCTCTCAGTCTTTTTGGAGGGAAGCCTTCTACAGAACATCGCTGGTTCCACATTCTTAAGAAATGTCCTGCCCCACTGATCATGGGCGTCGAATTCATCAAAAAGATCAAGCTCTATACTGAGAACAAGCATTTGTTGGTAGATTGTGGGTCTTGGTTCGGGAAACTGCCAACTTTCAAATGGATAGGGTCTCCAAAGGGACGAATAGACTTCTTTGCCGATGGCGAATATCTCTCTGGGGGGGCCGACACGGGTTCCGACCTGGACCTGATGTCCTTGAAATGTGCCATGAAAAGGGGCTTCAAAATCGACAGTAGTCCCAGTGCGCGGACCCGGGTCATGCTTGCGGATGAGACAATTGTCGAGACTCTTGGGCAAGTCCATATAAGGTCAGTGTACTTGTCAGGCTTCCATGAGTATGAAATGTCCTTTCATGTTCTTCCTGGATTATCCTGCGATGTCATATTCGGTGAGGAATTCTTGGAGCAGATGGATGCCTTCAATACCTGCGACATAACAGACTCAGACGATTCTTCGATCTACAGCCTCCACACCCTGATTAATCTAGGCCCCATACAGTCGGCCTTCACTAACTTTTGGAAACCCGCTGAAGAGGAGCATACCCCCGAGCGGGAGCATGAGAATGAGATGGAGGCTGAGAAATACCAGAGATACAGTGAGAGTCTCCGTATCTCAAAGATTAAGGATGAGACCAGACAGAGGCTTGATGCAGCCAAGGAGGATAGGAGAAGGAGGCAATTTGACCACGCACATGCGCGATGCAGATACTGTCTTGGGAAAGGTTCGGCTGAGCGCGAATAGGTGATTAATCGCTACAATTGTCTCCGAAACATAAAACGGACAAAGGCAGTTCAAAGACCGGACCAAGGCAGTCTCCATAGACTGAAAAAGGCTAGGAAGAGGTAAGAGGGCCTCTTGCATTCCCAAGCGGCTGCTCATTGAAGGCCAGTGGCTCAGTTATGCTGACTATCCCCAGCGAACAGCCTTCCTTGGTTGAGGTCACTACTTTTGGATCAAATTGTTGGATATAGTATATTATTTGTTATAGAGCCAGATTTGGCATGACCCTCTGGGGTTTGATTTGTGGAAAATATTGATATAGGCTGGATATCCCTTGTTCCATTGCTTGCTCATCACATTTTGGCATAATATTGCAATCACATCGAAGCAACCCATCCATATCCTTAAGCTTTATTCTACCCCTCTCATGTCCTATTCGTCGCGGGATATCTGGTAAAGGGGCAAGAAGAATAATCAGCGTCGTTCCTAGCCTCGTTGCAAGTAGTCACGACGAGCCAAATGCCAACAATCCAATCACCTACCCTTGTGTTTATGAAGGAGAAAGGCCAGTCACTTTACTTTTCGTGCATTTCTGGAAAATTAAACAGATTTAAGGAACGGATTCGATCCCATAACTATGCCATATAGCAGGTCATATAAGATCAGAAATTGGAAGTATGTACAAACCTCCAAATTTGAGCTTATCGCTGCTTGCTTGTAACTTTTCTCCCACTACATTTTCGAAAATTGGCCAAGGTTAAAAACGGTATTTTCAAGAAGAGAACATCTCTCACCGCCCACGCTCCTACGCTCCTATAATTTCCACCTTCACTCATGACCTCATACCATCTCAGTCAGCTAATTCTGCAACACCCAGCTTATGCGGACATCGGCAATCCAGTCGGGAATCCCGAAAACGACGGGAAGGTTCCCGTGAACGAGTGGTGGCTATGGGTACCAGTCGGGAGACCAGTAAAGCTGCCAGTAGGCTTAGGGAAGGTGAAAGTACCAGTGAAGCTTGGGAGCCCAGTGAAGCTACCAGTTGGCTTTGGGAAAGTGAAAGTGGACGAAACTTCCCCAGCACGCGCAACCAGAGTCGAAGGATGAGGGAAAGTGAAAGACCCGGTAGGTTTGGGGAGAGTGAAGGTTCCGGATGGGAAGCCAGTGAAGGAGCCGTTGGGTTTTGGGAATGTGAAGGTGCCGGAAGGAAAGGTGAAGGAGCCGGTGGGCTTGGGGATGGTGAAGGTCTCAGTGTCGGCGCGAGCCTCGAGGCTGGTTGGGAGTGGAAGCTCGGAGAAGGTCAAGGAGCCGGTATGGGAGTGGTGGGAGAAAGTTCCGGTTGGCTTGTGGTGAGAGATTGTTCCCTCAGGAATGGAAAAGCTACCAGTTGGCTTTGGGAAGGTTCCGGTGAAGCTGGGGTGGGTAAAGCTTCCGGTTAGCTTTGGGAACGTGAACGTTGATGTATCATCAGCACGCTTGATGTCAACGGGTGCTGCCTTGAGGAGACTATCAATGACTGTCAGCAAGGTAGGTAGTACACCTGAAGATTTATGGACTCACCCTGCTGAGAGCAGGCCTGTGAGAAGAAGAGTGTTGAGATACATGGTGCTGAGTTTGACTTGAATGATGCTTCGTCTGATAACGTGTGAATATAGCGAATGACCCAGCCTGCTTGGGCTTCAACAATGGGGGCGAAGCATCATATTTATACAATCTATCAGCTTGGTCCTAGTACTAAACAGAGCATCTAGACGGCTTGGCGGCTCTTGCTGCCGCCAGCAGGTTCGTCCAAAGAAGAGGCTTACGCGTACACCATCATCTCATCAGCTGGCTGTTTTCTCAATAGATGTGGATGAATATCTCGGAGGTTCAGGTCCTGCAGCTCGCAAGCGGAGAATTCAATCCTCTCCTTTTTGCAAATCTCGAATTTCAGGGGATAAGCGAGAAGCAAGATTCTAGCCTCAGAGAAATGTGGGGAGACCCATGATCGTCAGGGACAGGAACAGATATAGTTTGTCTCGGGGTTTCAGATGGTAATGGTGTGGGGCCGATATGGCCATTGCTTGAGTGCCGTTATATTCAACCATATTGATTCAACATGGAAGTTGGTCGACGAGCGTTCGACAAAAGTTACAGATATATATTAATAGCGGAGAACAAGCATTTTCATTGGCTTGACTCGCTGCAAGCCCTACGCCCGAGCACTAATGGGATGGTTACTTCCCGACATGAGCTCTGATGGTCGTCTCAAGCGGAAAACCTAGTGAATTCCAGCGCAGGGCAATAATCTGATAGCTCCGGCAGATCTACAAAAGTGGCAGCGGATAATGTTTGGGCCTACGACATGGGCCCGTGGCCGATTCATAGGAGATTTCCTACAGTGGCACTCACGTGATGTTACATGATTCATTTGAAGGGAATATATTCCCAACAAACAACCGTGCCCAAAATGCGGGGTCCCCAGGAACATAGTCAGGGGCAATGCCGATCCTCGAAGTGCCATAGTGCTGACATTTTCCCAACAGCGAGAAGTTGAAACGTTGGTGCATGAAAATTGACTCATCCAGGTTGTTCGCTGATTTAGCCTGGGGAAGTGAGAAAACACCACCTTGGATCACGTGAACTTGAATTGCACATCTTAAAGCAATGGATGAAACATCGAGGTTCACATCTTGTGATTTTCCGAGGTTTATTATTCTGCTTCTCAGTAGTGTAATGTAATGAGTGAACTGTGATAAACCAGCCAATGCAATTAGAGTCGAGAACCAGACGAAGCCAAGGATCGAGTAACAAATATCCAGCAACTATAACCTTAGAGATTTTAATAAACCAGAGTAAAGTCTCCAAGGATGATGATCAACTAATCCAGAACATTTGACGTACAGGCAATGGAATTGGAGGTTCATCTCCCATGCGGTCAACATAAACATGTTTTACAGGAAAATTCCACGGCCATCGCCTGCAACGAACAAATTACTTCTACCTAGAGATCTCTATTTCTCATCTGATAAATTGATTTTGGCCACGCGTTCGTTTAATTAAGGTTGAGCAAGCAGATTGAAACACATGGAGACGGGAGAGGCGGCTCTCGTCTCCTAACCTGGCCCCGGCGTAATTTCCTCTCCAAGCCACAAAGCGCGGTCTTGGTGCCTCCAAGGAATATATACATATGAAATGCGTCATTTTGACCGACGTAAAGAAAACGTTGTGGTGGCAGGTTGATCGGAGAGATTGCTCAAAAAAGAACTGGGAAGGCAGGTTCGACTGCAACCTGCATCTAGGTACTACCAACGCTTGAATGCTAGGTGAAAAACATTACAGTGGGTGGACATATGTCTGAACGTAAGCGAGAATTACACCTAAACTTAGGAGTTCACTTAATAAATTAAGACCCTGAAAGCTCATCAACAGGGCCGAGTTTCAGGGGGGTTAAAATAGATTTACAGTAAAAGCATTTTTACCAATTTAGATTTTACGAATTTATATGATTTTCGCTGGTAAATTTGTGATTTTACGAGTAGTTTTAAGAAAAATCGATTTTACAGCGAAATACGCGAGAAAACCAGCCTTTTATAACTGTACCCATATAAACCTGTGTCTGTGCCGCGCAAATTAAATTTTTTAAAACTCTCCTTTAAATGAGGGTAATTTGATTAAATCTTATTAACTTTCAGGTCGAAAGTATTTTAAGGATAGTTGCGGTTATAAAGTTATAGGATATACTAAAGTGGGCATTTCGCGATTTTTGGTGGGGTTTTGAGTTCCGTTCAGACTTATGGCCACATACTGTAGATGATGAGGACTGAACGGAAAGTCGGGAGCGATTGATGAATGTCCGTGAAGAAGACATGGCCATGGGCCTGCGGTACCAAAGTACCTCACGGCATTATCAAGATGCATAGGATCTTGCGCCTTACCCCACGGAAGGTCCTCGCGAAACACATAAACAAGCACAAATAAAGTACCCACTGATATTTTCCAAGGGCTAGACGAGCCACCTACGAATCTCTGTCTTCCAACTTGCAGGTGCTCTGAAGTAACTAATGTCGCGATTTGGTCACGCAAACACCTTGGGATAGTGACAACTACACCGAGGGAAATTTCATCACCAGGCTGCACATTGAAACTCGATCGCAACGCTTGGTCAAGCAAATTAACCGAGGCAGATGCATTCAGCGAGGTGAAATTGCACCTCCAAATATGCATATTTGTTGAACTATTAACAAGCACTTGCTCGCAAGTCAACCCACATCGCAGGAAAAGACACCGACAAACTGCCAGCTCTTAACATCGAACTCACCATCCATCCATCCGTGAACCTCAAGTGTCCCTCCGGGTCTCTTGATGTGTGGACAAGCACTTGCTCGCAAGCTAATCGATGTTGCCATGAACGGAGACACATGACACACATGCATTGCCCACTCGCAACATCAGACTCAACATCTCCCCATCCCTGAACCTCAATCGGTGCTCAGAATCTCTTAAAGCAAAAATAAGCACTTGCTTGCAAGACAAACGACCTATCCTTGAACACGAAACATTGAAAATCAACCGCTCTCAACGTCTTTCCCTCGCCTTCTCACTCAAACCCCTCAACTGCCGCTCAAAGTCTTCAAACCACCTCGGTCACGGTACACAGGATGTTGCACCCTAAGCCGGGCTTCAGAGAAACAAAGTCTCACCGTTCCTTCTATCTGATCATGCAGTACATTCTCACCACCCAGTCCTGAACCGCCGAAACGCCATGCCATGCCACATCCATTATACCCAACCAAAGCCACGCTTGCTCTTCGATCCAATGCCCCGATCGTTGAAATCTTCAACCCATCTGTGCCATCATATATCTCGTGCGTTCATATAAACAGATTCTTGCTCCCATTCCAACTATCAACGCTTCCAACCCCTCCCTTTCAACCCTCAAGACACGGGCGGCGCAATAGAGTCTAGTTACCTCCTTCGTCTCCAGCCAAATTCGCGTACCCCGCTTCCTCCCCTCCAACCTCCACCTCCGTCATCCTCAGTGCCTCGCCAACATCCGCCACAAAGTGTGACTCTCCCCCAATAGCATCCACAATCCCACTCCTCTCAAACAACTCAAAAATACTGCTGCCCGGACTCGGGCCCCTCGAAAAAAAGACCCTAACACCCCTTTCCCTATAACTCCCCACAATCTCCGCCAGTACCTGCGTCCCCGAACCATCAATCCCCGTCACACCATGAATATCGAAGATGATGTTTTTATTATGTTCTTCCGACCTAACTCTAGGTAATGCTGGGTGAGCACTTGTGGTTCCGTAGAGCTCCAACCTCCTAAGTCTATTCTTCAAATCCCCCGTATTAGCAAACGTCAACGGTTCCGGAATCTTAACAATCAAACACCCTTCCACAAACTCCAATTTCTCTGGATTATCTTCCGCGTTTTCGAATCTATTCGTGCCTGGTATGCGGCCCAATATTTGAATTCGGGGGCGAGTGCTGTGTTTGATGACGGAGAGGAGGGAGAGACCGACGCCGATGGCGATGCCCATGGTGAGGGAGTAGAAGATGGTGGAGGCAAAGATGATGGTCATGAGGCCGAGCTCGGTCCAGCCGCGGATTCGGATGAAGAAGGCGATGTCGTGTGGGGCTTCTTCGATGAGGGAGAAGGCTACGACTGTTATCATACTTGATAGCACCGCCTTCTGTAAAGCACAAAAAGAGGTCGTTAGTGATGTGTGACTGAAGAGAAGAGGGGAAGAAAGGTTGGCTTACGGGTAGATAGTAAAAAGCTGGCAAGAGGAAAAGAACACATATTATCGTAATGATACTGAGGAAGATACTACTCATAGGCGTCTTCCCTCCCGTGCTCTTGTTCACTTTACTCCTACCATACCCGCCGAAAGCGGGAAGAGCACCGAAGCATCCGCCTACCAAATTCGCTACACCCAGAGCAACCAATTCTCTGTTTGCGCTGAGAGCAATACCCTGGATTCCATCCTTCCCTTCTCCACCACCGAGACTCTTTGCCGCAACAGATGATTCGAAGAATCCGAGCAGAGCAATGAGGAACGAGGTTCCCATTGCCTCACGCACGTGCTTCATATGCGCGGTTTGGAAAGGGAGGTGAAAGGAGAAGGGCGACCCGGATGGAGACTTGACTTCGCCGAGGATCTCGAGCCCCATGGCATCCCAGCGGAGTTGCCAGGTGAAGATTGCGGAGAGGACGACGACGATGAAGCGGTCGGGGATGTAGGCTACACCGGGGTAGTGGGGTTGGAGACGTTTTTTGAGTTCTCTGCTCAATTCAGTCTTCGGTTCATAAACTCGTGGGAAGGGGAGTATGAACTTACCGGAAAACCATAATAATCAAAAAGCTCACCCCAGCAACAGCACAAGTGATCGCCGACGAGTGCTGCGCATTTCCAAACAAGAAGCGTAGCTTATCGACACTGCTCCCATGATTCACACCACCAGTGTGATCCGCCAACTGCGCCAGGCCCATCTCTGGGATCAGTTGATCGACAATGATCACAAATCCAATAGCCGAGATAAAGCCTCTCAGAAACGGCCGACTGAGCACACTGTCCAGAAACCCTAACCGGCAAATACCAGCTATGAAAATAATAGCTCCCGCCATACCAGTCACAACGCCAGCGACTCGGGCATGCGTTGCATCGTCGTCTTCTCCCGTATGACCCTTGTCCACAGCAGACTTGACCACGGTACCAACGAGAAGACTACCTGCTGCTTCGGGACCCACGACCATTTGCGGACAGCTACCTAAGATAGCGTATATAATAGGATTGAAGACGAAAGAATAGAGACCGTTGATTGGCGGGACATGCGCGAGATTTGAGGCCAGAGAGAGGGCCATGGGGATGTAGAATGAGGCCATGGTGATAGCTGCGGTTAGGTCGCCTTGGAGGTGTACCCATCTGTATTGGCGAATCCAGGAGAGGAAGGGGATATAATAACTGAAATACCTACAACAACACATAATCAGCATTCAATCCAAACATTCCACTTAAACTTAAGCTAATACTAGTAACCAATACTAGTACTTGATTCAAAAGGCAATTGAAAGTTTGGGGACCGTACATGGTAGTAGTATTCTTAATCCCATGCCTCTCCGCCAAATAACTCGTCGTACTCATCTTCTTCTTTCCTCCACCACTGCCCCCAGACCCCGAACTCCCATCCCGTGTCCCAAACAGCCCGCCCAAAACCCCATTAATACTGCCCTCACCCTTTGAACTCGGCCGTGGCGGACTCCCGCCAAAGCTGCCGCTTATACCGCTCCGTACGCTGCCAGCTCTGCTCTCCAGTCTCGGGCTAAAAGTACCGTGATTGCAGGGCCCGGAATGTGGACTAGGATTGCTGAGCACGAATTCGAAGGGTTTCCTTAGTAGTGCAGTGGTTTCTGTAGCAGCTTTGCTGGCCATCTCCCCAAAATCTTGGGTATGTGTATGTGTTGAAGGACCGCGCCCTGATTGCTCACGGTCGAGAATCTGGTCTTCGGCCCCAGGATCATTGTCAATGTGCACTGGGTATGTGTGTGGGGAGGCTTCTGAGCTGCTAGGTCTCGCGTCTGTATCTTCTAGGTGTATAGCTGGGTTTTCGAGCCTGCCGTCTCCATGGTGGAGGTTAGATTCGGGTTCGGGCGAAGGCTCATCGTCTGCGATGTTGTGTAGCCGTACGTCTTCTGGGGACGAGGAGACGGAGTGTGCTTCTCGCAGACCGCTGGGGTTGGTCGGTGCGTGAGGATTTGGATTCGTGGTGGATTGTATTGAGGGGTTGCGGGAGTGTATGGAGGTTGGTGGAGGTGAGGATACTCGGCGGGGAGAGGACATGTTGATGCGGGTGCAAGTTCTGCGCTGCAAGCCTCGAGAAAGCTATATGTAGATATACATGTATCTATGCTATCTAAGGATCATAAAGAAGCAAGGATCGAAGCTTATGGATAAGCTGCAGACGCAGGTTGGCGTGTGATGTCCGCTCGAGTCTGAAGTGAAGATAATTTAGGGTTCTGCTTCGGCCGCGATTGTTCGCTAGTGTTGGGACCGAGGAGCTTTCTTCAATAAACAAGCTTAAGCTTCAACAGTTTCTTCTCCGTCGTCGAGCGCGTTGCTACGTACGTCAATTGTGATTGTGTCAGCAGCTCAAAAGGAATATTTGTGCCTTGGAGAGCTCCAATGTCTCGAATTCGAAGTTCAGACGACCCTGAAGTGCGGGACCGCTTCTGATTGATCAATTATGCAACGTTTATTCTGAGCTATTTTGGTCTCCTCCCCTTATTATCTCCCATATTTGGTATTTTATCTACTGCGAGCCTTGTTTTGTTCATTTATTTTACACGTATTGCTATTCTGGCTACATTGATAGGGCTGGAGAAAGCTTGTCTCTTCCCAAGGAAGATTTTGAAGGGTCAGGTGCGTCATCGGACTGTTTGGATGATAAGGAGACATGTGATCTTGGGGATGGACAAGAAATGCATGATCTTGAGAGTTACAACTTTCCTTGCATCTCAAGTACGAGGACATGCGCAACTCAAGATGAGTTCACGATCTCCATTACTCATTCAAGTCGCATGAATATATACTGATTCGAGTACTCAGAGCGTCAGATCAGTCACTAAGGCACAATCAAGCGCGAGCGCGCGTCAACACTCGACATTGAAGGGAAGAACATCAATTAAGCTATTCTCTCTTCTTTATTTACTTCCTTTCTGTCCTGGTATCAAATCTGTCTGTCATTCCTGTCATTCCTATGCGCATCGCTCCATCAAATTCATCATGCAATTATCCTCAACCACCGAGAAGAAAGTCCACCACACACAATTATTAGTAAAGAGTACGTAGGTATGCAAGCACAGACCAGCAAAGCTGGCCAGATCTCATCAAGAGATGCAATCCCAAAGAGTGAAGGGAAAAATTAGACATTCGAAGTCTCAACCACATTGTCCACAGCCGGCGCAGTCTTCTCAACTGGCTCACCAGCACCACTTTTCTCCACCATCCCCATATCAGCCGCAAAAGTGCTGTGTGGGACCCATTTCGCGGACGTACGTGGGGAAGTCTCCTCCAGCATACGATCCACCTGCTCTAAGGACAAGCCTTTGGTCTCGGGGACAAGCAGATAGGCGTAGAAGAAGCAGGCGGTGCAGAGGGAGCCCCAGACGAAGAAGACGCGGGAGCCGAGGTTGGCGTCGCGGGGTTCTTGGCCGACCATGTAGGGGGTGATGACGGCGATGATGCAGTTCCAGAGCCAGTTGGAGGCGGTGGAGAGGGCGACGCCGCGGGAACGGATGGGTAGGGGGAAGATCTCGCCGATGAGGACCCAGGCACCGGGGCCCCACGTGGTGGCCTGTTATCTTTCAGTCAGCAAGTGCTCTTTTTTTGCAAGAGAATCGAACGGCATGCGGAGGTGCTACTTACAAAGAAGAAGATGTAGATGCAGATGAATGCAATCTGGGACGAAACAGCTGGGTGATTGTTCTTATCCGGAGCAGCGGCAGTCACACCAACGATAGCGACGATGAATTCACAGATCAACATTCCCAAGGCACCCCAGATCAGGATTGTGCGACGGCCGTACTTCTCGATGATCCAGAAGGATATAGGGGTCGAGCAGACATTGACGAGGGTGGTGATCAGACTGATCAAGAAGGGATTGGAGATCGTGCCCAATTCCTTGAAGAAGCTGGAAATTTCAAGTCAGATTATTCCAATTGCATGAATGGAAGGGAGCACATACGTTGTGCCGAAGTAGAAGATGAAGTTGATACCAGTCCACTGCTGCATCATCTGGAGCGAAGTACCAAGGATAGTACGACGCAAGTTAGACGAAGGGTTGAAGAAGCCACCACTGAAGCAAGAAGCCCAGGTCGAGAGATAACCACCTTGCGGGATGACGGACATCTCATACTCGTTGTTGGCGACGATCTCAGCAAGTTCCTGTTGGATGTACTCTGACCCCTCGGGCTCACCACGAAGAACGGTCAGGACGTGGGTGGCCTTCTCGAGATTACCATGTCTAACGAAGTAACGAGGCGACTCGGGAAGCAGGAACAAGCCAGTGCCTAGGATGATGGCCCAAAGCATCTGGATTGCGATCGGGATACGGTAGGAACCAGAGTCAAGTCTGTTTTGGGTACCATAGTCGACGCAGGATGCAAGCAAGATTCCGAGGGTAATACAGAACTGGTATCCGGAAACGAGGGCTCCACGGACCTTACGGGGCGCGATCTCGGACCTATGAAGATCGGGCAGTTAGGAATCGTCTCTCCAGAAAGTCACAAGATTCAACAAATTCAGGATCAAGAATGGGTACGGGCATTTCACACTTACATGTACAAGATGATGATGGCAGAGACAAATCCGACACCAAAACCTGCAATGAGACGACCGGCAACGAGGAGACCGAGGCCAGCGGATGCAGTCTGAAGAATGACACCGACGATGAAGATGAAGCAACCCTGTTACAGAACTCAGCACCTGTAATGAAGAAGCTTTGAAAGGAAGGCTATTTACCATGATGATGGTAGTACGACGACCATACCAATCAGCAATATCTCCAGCGATGAGAGCACCGAAGAAGGTACCTAGCCACGAACCCAAAGTCAGTATTATCACTCTCAAAATTTTCTGAATCCGAGAATCTCCAAGGAAATCCACCAAATCAAGCATTCTGGGCGCTGGTTCGCCCCACAGGCTCTCATTTCGTGACAAGTCCTCAAAGTGACTCGGTTGAGGAGCTAGCTCAGCTTCTAAGTTGGGCAAACTCCATAATCGATCTAATCCGTCCTTTCTGAGAGGCAGACGCAGAAATTACTCACCACACGAGAGAATAGAGGTAATCAAGGACTTCTTCCAGTCCGGGAGAGCGAAAGCTGAAAGTTCGGCCGAGGTAGCATTGGCAGGAGGATAGGGATAACCTTGGAAGAGGTGAATGAAGTAGTTCATGGCCATTACTCCAGAGATATAACCAGAATCATAGCCGAAGAAGATACCACCGAACGACGCGAACGCGCACATTAGGTAGGCCTTCATGGTGACTGGAGCCTCGATCCGATTGACATCGGCCGTGGCTATCAGGTTAGCTGCTCCGCCCGCCATTGCGATGTAGTTGGCTCTTCAGCAGGTATGTTTGTTGAGTGTTCTTGTTTGTTTGGAGTTGAGATCTTCAAGGAGCTGTGGATAGCTGACTTGAAAGTAGAAGCGAGAAGTTCAGGAAATGTGGTGGATTGACTGCAACTTGATGGTCGAAGTCAGAGAGATCGAGGTTGTGTGGAATTGAGAGAGTGTTGGAATTTGACACGGGTGGTAAATAATGAAGCTTTTTTCTTTGAAAGTGGTGGGCGAGCAAGGTTCTTGTATGTCGGGGTCCCTAGGAAGTAGGTCCCAAGCACATGGCGTGTTACGTATCACAAGTTTGGGGACACGGTGAAGCTTGTTCTATGACTGGTAAGATTTGGCAAGGTATTAACCATTCAGGCGGGGGTCTCGTGGAAATCTTCATACTCTTTGGACGAAGAACCTGCCTCATGGTCCGTGCTCAGTCCCCAGATATGCTCCTGAGCTCCCCGCCATACGCTAACGCTAGGTGAGAGCTATCCTTGTCATAGTGCCCATCCTTGCCAAAACGGACCGATTACCATGAGCTGACCACGGGGAAGGAGAGCCGAAGGTGAGACAACCAGGATATTTTTATACGTCTCCACGAACTTCAAAGGTAAGAGAGAAGCGCGTTATTCAGATGCTCTTCTTATGGGCTCAAGAACGTCTGGTGGAGTTGAGATCCCATCAAACTTTACATTATCATCTAATCAATACGTACAGTGCAGCCACAGGAACCGAGGAGGATCTAAGTTCTGAGATATCCGGGGCTCGGCAATCTGATTGATAACAAAATCTTTAATCTTCTGATCATGGGCCCAGTCAGTTGGAAGCTCACCTTCCCCTTAGTGTATGTATCGATATCATAACCCGTCAATCTTCCAAGTCACTTTTCCCCAGCCATACATAATTGGTGTTGCTTATGGATACTGGATTGAGAGGTCTGACATGGCGTGCAATATTCACCTCCCTCCTTCTCCGCTCCCCGGATCTCCAGGTGGAGAGGAACACACCACCTCGATCCACGTCTAACGACCTCGCACCGAAGAGGCTCCGAGAAAATTAGTCTCTGCTGGTCGAGGTCATGAGGAACGTTACCAGTAGGACTTTTTGCTTTTCTTTTGTTCCCCTTGTCTCAATTTCTCATGTCTGTCTTAGATGTAACGCAGCCATGCCGCTCGCTCACTTCCGAACGCCTCTTTCACACTTTTGTTGCCAACAACTCGTCTCTCAGCCCACCGACATCTCATGCCACAAAAGAGTCTCCAACCTATGATCACGAGAAAATGGCTGTCATCGGTTTAGTGTCAATTCTAATGAGCAATAATTTCCCGGGAGCTGCTGAAACCACAGCCACGGATGCTACTGGCTGGCTGTCACACAGCTTAGATTAAACGCCAAAAATGGGAGTTCGACTCAATCATCGGTCAGAACTCCGCGCCAAAATTCCATTGCTGGCATACCGTTTCATGCATAGCAAGTCGTCCCGAATTACTAGCCAATAACCATAAATGCTAGCGGCGGCAGCTCGACTAGACGACAACGGGTACTATTTTAGCCCCACCCTTCCTTCTTGGGACCGTAAAAGTTTCCCAACTCAGAATTTGTGAAAATTGGAACTCGCGAAGAAATCCAAGCAGTCCGAGTGAATAGTTTCATACGATCTTACAGACAATGTGACAACAATGTGATAACAATGTGATGTGGCTGCCCTTTTCGCTGAGCTGCAGCGACTCTGCTGCAATCTGCCTGTTCTCGTCTCGAGTCTCGCGCTTTGGTCCTGATCCAATAAGACGGTAAGACGGACACCTGCAGCGCATCTGTTTCGGTGCTGACCTGTGGAGGGGTGCTGTAAGATTTAAGGGTTTGGAAATTAGAAATTGGAAATTTTGCGATACCTTGCCTCGTTCTACTAGCAGGGTAGCATGAGGGCAATGATCATAACAACAGGTCGGAAACGCATTACAGAAGTTGTAATAAGCTACGAGAAGTCTATAAAGTGGATGAACCTCTCATCCGAACTCCATGATCTTCACTGCGCTTCCCCATCTCCCCACACTCTTGAACAACAAAATATGCCTCCACCGACGAAGACCGCACTCACCCACTCCTTCCAACGGACTCTCCCTCTACAAACCCTTTACATGTCAGCCCTTCGCCAAGTGGCTGGTTATCCCGAAATTTAAAAAGTACTCTCGTACCTTCGTCCTTGCCTCCCGTCTGACCCTCATATTCTAGAAGTCAATTTTCTCACATCAGCTGCACAAAACCCCAAAACTAGTCCCTGAATCCAGCATGAACATATCACCTGAATTTCCCGTGCCTCCCCGTCTCTTCTCGGTTCATACTAAATATCATACCACTCAACATGACTGCTAACTGTTGCTAACTCGTCCGATGCAGTTGCAACAAGGTTGAGCTACAACCACTAAAAGCTCGGGCGTAAACCGTAGCGCCATGCACGCCTGCAGTCCCGCAAGTGAAAAACGGGCCATGTACCCTGTACCCACACGCCAATGCCTGCACTCCTGCGCCCTCGGTAACGGTACTCGGGCGGGACTTGCTCGTGGTGGAGCACCGCTGCTTTGCGATTAGCCTGAGTACTCGTGACTTCCTCTTCAGGATGAAAAGTAGAGGTACTTTGTTTTGAATGACGAGGTGGTTGCTTGGAGGATTTTTGAGGTGGCTGCCGCCATGCGTTTTGCTAAGGAGGAAATTATTAGAGACATTTTGAGGAGGCTGGGATAAACAAAGCACATGTCTCAAGCCCAGCGCCCACATCGGCACCCCGCAAAACGGTGAACGACTTGACGAATCAGAGGTAAGGAACGAGAAAGCCACGAAGAACGAAGAACGATGCCGGCTGGTCAGTGGTGAGGACTAAAGCCTCCCATGTAGTGGCGTTTGTCAGGTGCGGAATTTGGAATGGAGGTGTGGAATGTGAGTGGGCAGACCTGGAAGCCGACACATCCGGCCACTGCGACTGAGTGACTTTTATGAAAAAAATTTGGGAATGATGTTGCATCGCTATTTGGACTTGAGGATGATCAATTCTTCCAGGAGAATTTTTTCTTTTGAGCTGCTGAACCGAGGGCAGGAGCGACCAAGGTACCAAGGTACTGTACCTGCCACCAACGTGCCCCACCAAGTTCTAGATATCATCGGATCTCACGACGCAGTGTTCGGTTCTCTTGATTCTTGGAGCCTGTAGGCTCTGAGACCATAATGCAAATTTTTTACATAAAGCGTATTTCTACAGCTGTGATTTCTCGGTACAGCACCCGAGATCAGCATGTCCAGAAATCACAAGTTGAAGAGATGTGCATTTTCCTGCGCACTTCAGAAGGCACGACGCAGCACTTATCTTCAAGATGATTTGATATAAGAGCTCACCATTTACGTTGGGAATACTCTTTAGCTTCTCAAGTCATTCTTATTGATTCTAAATGTCTCTGTCCGTATGCCATTATTGAAAGAGGCCCCAGGGGTAGCGAGGTTAAGCGAGACGCTAAAGAGTTTTCACTTCTACCATATCACTTCTGTCACAGCGGGTTCGAAGATTATCCAAAGCGGAGTTCTTTGACTGAAGAGCAGTTACCTCAGCGAGGTTTTCTCGATGTTGCCTGATTTTTACCTGGCCTTTCAGCAATACTCTCTTGCAACCAGGTCTCCACAACGCTAACATTTGCAACTCAAGCGGCGCGATATTTCGAGACTCTACAGCGATAACACTCGGTATTCTCTGATATAAAGATGTGTTTCAGCCTCGCTGGTACTTTCTCATAATAAGGCCTTCGACACACCAAACCCTCAACTAGACCATCACATCCTCAGATCTCCTACGACCGGCCATCATGAGCACCAAAAGTATCACTTAGTTCAGACAGCTTTTACAGAAGCTTTCCTCCGTGGGAACGTCTTGCAAGACAGAGGCACCGACAAGCAGCGCGACCACCTTCCACGAATTTGCCAATCTTCCTCTCGAACTGCACCAAAGAATCTGGGACTTTGCGCTTCCTGGCCCCCGAGTCATCCACATTACTTTTGCCAAAGGTATCACAGTCGATGACATATTTCGAACCAAGGGCCTGCTCCGTCTCTGCTCCACAGGAACCTCTCCAGCCCTTTTCAACACCTGCCACCAGAGCCGCGACCGGATCCTGCGAACCCAGAAGCTCAAGATTATAATTGCAATTGCAATGTTCTTTTCAGATTGCTTTTCCTATCTAGATGCTCATGCAAAGCCTTCATATCTGTCTTTGTCGTACTAGACTCGAGCACCTTTCCGTTCCGCAAGATCCTGCAATATCGAGTCCTGCCATGCAAGTAGTAGCACAGCGAAAGTAACTCCATGGTCATTGTTCATAAAGCCATCATTGTTCATGATCCTCATCCTCGCTATGTTCAAAGTAGTGCGATTTCAAAGCTGTCTCGCTCTTCCTCGCTGCCAGTCTTCTAGGTGTCTTGCGCGGATTCTCGGCGGTCTTTGCTGGCATTGTCGCTCTTCTTCCACCACCTCGCTTCGGAGCTGCTTTCTTTGGGCGCTCAGAGACCTCGAAAGCTGCATCAGATGACTCGAGCTGGGAGAGAGATGAAAGCTCATCATCATCATCTTCCTCGGTTTCTGGAACTGCCTGTTTGCGCTTCCCCATAGTTCCAGACGTGGGAGTCTTCTTCTGCAGTGCGACTCTCTTGGCAGTTGTCTTGGCCTTGGCGACCGATGTTGGTTTTGAAGCAGGGCCAGAGGGTCTGCTGCGCTTCGTTGATACTAGAGCTTCCACATCCAAAGCAACGTCATCCATCTCGACGTCTTCTTTGGATGCTTGAGCTTTGCTTCCAGATTGTAGTGACTGGGGAGTAGCATAGGCTTGTCCAAATTTTGGTAGTGCTAATTCTTCATCTTGACCGTCAATCACAAAGCCGCCACCATGATCTTCCTCATCATCGTCTTCATGTGCGACAGGGAAGAAGCCTCCATGATGTTCGAGCTCAGTTTCTTCGACGTTGAAACCTTCAGGCAAGAACCCACCAGCCATCTCCTCATCTCTCTGATCCATGATCCTCTTTTGCGCCTCAGCATCGGCATCTGCCTTCTTGGCTTTATTCTTGTTCGTGAATGGATTGAGAACATCAGCTTCGTCATCACCATCGCCGTACTCCTCTCTCACTCGTGCCATAATTCGCATACCCATGAGCATCTTTCTCCACATGCCGACAGCCGCCTTTCTTCTCTTCTCGTCTTCTTTCCTCACTCGCTCGGCTTCTTCCTTCTGCCATTCCTCCATGAAGGGTTCATAATACTCTTGCGCGATCACAACGCCTGTAATAATCGGGACTGCCATTCGATGACCAAATTCAAATCCAGTGACAGCCTCTGCATAATCGATTCCAAGCTTGGTACAAATCTTCTTCGTCCCTCGGAATGGAATATGAACGGCACCTTCGGGAAGCATGCTGTCTACGTAGAGATCGATATTGCCGAAAGAGTTCTTGGGAATGATTCCATTCTCAATAGGGGGTGGAATGATCCACTCGGTTTGATCCCAGCTATAGAGTCCTTGAAGCATCTTCTCTCCACTTGCAAGTTCTGCCTCTGCAAGCTCACGCTTGCGATTTGTAGTCGCAGCTCGGTATGGGACACGCTTCAGAGGTTCTTCACCTGGTTTTGGTGCTCGACCTTCTTTGTGCCAGGTCTCCATGGTTTTGCAGTTGACCACATCCTTGCGCAGATACACTTTTTCTTCAGTGGCAGAATCTCCTTTGCCAACAGAAAACATCTTGACATGCTTCGCTATTGGGAGAAGTGCTTCTTCTCTCTTCAGGTGTCGCTCAAGGACGAACTCCGGAGAAGTCTTGTAGTATTGTAAGGTTTCCTTTCCTTCCTCAACCTCTTTCTTCTCAGGCTTGACAGGCTTGAGATCAGTTGCTTCCTCATGATCATCGAATTCGGTTCGTGGGCATTTCTTCGTTCCTCGAATGTACCCACGCATGACTTCCTTGAACCAATCCTTCTCTTCATAGTACTTTATCTTGCCTTTCCGGTTGTATATAGGTACCTTCTCGATAGGCAGGCGGTTTCCTTTCGTGCGGCCTGGCCACATATGACGCTTTAGATATCGAGTTGTTACATCCTTGGCAGTTCCATCAGATGAATGGCCAACAATGTAGGCAGTGACTTGCTTTGCCTTTTCGGACTTCGCACCTCGAGGCTCGAACTTTTCGAGCAGCTCCTGGTTCGTAGCAACCAGCCTGAGGACCATCGGATCCACGGGTGTATATGTGTTTGTAACAGGGGATAAGGCTTCAGTCCAGTAATGAGGAAACAAAAGGTCCTTGTCATATGGTAAGGATGGCTTCGTAGCTCGTTTCACAGGTGTGACGTCGATAACAGATTCATCATCGCTCTCCTCAACTGCCTCGGACTCTGAAAGGTCGATAGGGGCATCTTTGAGGCCACTTCCGCGCGAAAGTTGCCTACCTGGCTTGAATGCTGGATTTTTAGGTTTGGCCGGTTTTGCTGCCGCCTTCCCTTTGCCCTTCTTCGCAGACTTTGGGGTCACCTCCTCTTCCTCATCTCCACCGTCATCTTCCTCGTCCGAAGAATCTTCATCCACTTTCGAGGGTTTTGACTTCTTCAATTCCCGTGGATTCTTCTCAGTGGCCTCTTCATTCTGGCTCCAGCCGAATCCTACAGGTTGCAAGTTTGCCACCAATCTCGCTTCCAGACCCAAGCCTCTTAACAGTGCTGTGAATAGTTGGGCACCAACATCTCGGCTTCCTTCCATTGATTTTGCACACTCTCTGAATTCTTTGACGTTTTGAATTCTCTCACCGTGACGCTCAGGGTCATGTTCGTCCTCCTTAAAGCTCTTTGACTCCTCATCTAGTCGCTGAAGAGACATATATCCCAACTTTCTCAGACCGGGAGCAGTGATCCGAAACCTTTGCTTCCAGTAACTGATCAACAATTTCAAGAGCTTGAACAGAGGATCTCCACCACTCATGTTGACCTGGCCCTCAGCTACTCTTTCCGCTGGCTCGCCCCAGTCTCTCTGACTTCTCGGATCCGCCTTCTTTCCCATCGGAGTCTTAGCTGTGCCTTTTCCCTTGCCTCTGGGAGTCTCTTTTTCCTTCTGCCCCAGTCCACTATCACTTCTCCACTTATCGACCTGTTTCTCAACCGTAGGAGGTAGTTGCTTGACCAATATTTCCTGCAGCTCCTTGTCGCAACACCACGCATTCCGAATCGCATTGTGGAACATTAACATCTGCACATGCGCCTGGTGTGTTGAAACCCGAATTTGCCTCTCAATCTTGCTTGGGCCTTTCTTCGTGCCAAAGGGGTTCGTAATAGAAACTCGTGTGTCCTTCCTCAATGTCAACTCGAGATCACCGGAAGGCGGAGGACCAGATGGTGCTGGTGCCGCAGGATGTGTTTCGACATCTTCGAATTCGATATCTTCGTCCTCTTCATCAGAAGGTTCGTTAAGCTTCTGACGCTTCGCATTTGGGACGTCTTCGAACTCGTCTTCAGAGAGTGAGGATAGTGAGCTCTCGTCGTCTTTGTCCGTATTGAGTTTGTCGAGAAGTTTTTTAGCATGATACGCAGATCTTCTCTTCCCGGTTCCAGCGTCAAGGTCATCGAATAAGGTAGGCTTTCTGGGAGTTGTGGAAACCGATTTGGCCTTGCCTTTGCCCGTGGAAGCAGGTTCCGATGGCCCCGCGTCTGGAGTTGGCGATCCCAGGCGTTTGCGTGGGAGAAATGGAGGCATCTGAATGGGTGCCCTCACATTTGGCCCAGCAACTTGACTGACACGTAGTTGAGACTCATCTGTGAGTTGGTCGCGTCGATGGAGAAATTCGGCCGCTTCATGAAGTCACCACCGATTAGGCTCAGGTACCGACAGGGGTAGTCTTATCGGCCGACTTCCCTAGACCGAGCCTGAACATCGCGAGAGAGATTTATAATGGAATTTGGATTTTTAATAAATCAGAAGTTCTTTGTCAGTACAAACATTTCCAGGTTTAGAACTTTTGACAGCGAAATTATTCAACTTAGCCGTCATATCATATGGCTTCCAAAGCCAGGGAAATCTCCTTACGGATTATCCGGTCCCGGATGTAAATCTTACAAGTACAACTCGAGGGCCCATCAGGTCTCTTACAGAAGCCAAGATCTCTCGCAAATTCATCATGCTTCTATTTTCATACCTCTACCATGATATGTTGTACATTCCCATCTAGCATTCGGGGAATAATCCAGTCCAAAACGCCATGTAAATGCGTTAACAAATCTCTCTAACTCTCACATCGATCTTCCCTGATTGCTCGATGACCCTTCACTGCTGTGGCCATGCCTCTTCCTCCATTCTCGAATTCCATTATCGATCTCATTTGTACTGACTCCATCTCGGACCAAGTACATCGTGACTCCCAGATTCTCCACGTTCCTGTTCCGTGCCTCGTCGTCAAAGAACAGCATATCCTCGTATCTCAGCCCTGTTGCCTTCTGCAGCTTCGTGAAATGTGTAATCTTGCTTCCTGGGTATATTTCCAAATAGTCGAAGTATTCAATAGCTTTCCTCTTCTTGCCCTCTCCATCTCCAATGTGCAAAAGCTTCAGCATCTCCTTGCCCAGATCTGGCGCCGATGTTCTCGACGCAGCTCCCACTTTGACCCCGCGTTCTCGCAGCGAGTGAAGAATTGTTGGGACGTCACTATAAAATGCAAAATGCTCGCCAAACCGGTCGCGCACAGAGTCGTGGTTCGCAGAAGGCTTCAGAGGAGGTGTAACGTGCGTATCTACCCAAAAGGGCCACAGCGTATAGTCAAGATCGAACACGATTAATTTAGGGAGCGCTCCATCAGAAAAGGTCGATGGCGGGGTCATACTGGGCGTTATCGAAGGCATTCCGCCCTTGCTGAGTTTCTTAGCCATCGTGAGGAGAAGAAAAAGTGTTAAGGTGACGAAAATGCACGCCGCGCTGAACGATATTATTAGAAGATGAATTTATGCCCTTTGCGCTGAAGATGCGGAGGGGCGTCGGCCTCATGCAAGGGGCATGGAAGCGCTTGCTGGGGAGCTTTAGCGATGTTGTCATTGAAGGCATTGCCTGGGAACTTTAATTGATTTTAGTGGGGTAGAAATTTTTTGTTCTTCTGGTTTCATATTCACTCCTCTGCGCCTTACCTCCATCCTCCATTCACTCCTTTTGGTCCTCTCTGCATCTGAATACATTACAACCAGGGACCCAACTAGTACTGTGTTCAGCGAGCATTCCTTCTATCAAAAATATGGATTCTCTCCAGATTCTCGCTATGGCTGCCGCTGCCGTGCAACACTCTGAGTCACTCGCCCTTGGACCAGAGTTCATTATTCGCAAACCCCGATATGCAGATGTGCCTTTGCTCGAGCACGTCGAACGATCTGCAGCAGAGATATTCCGAAGTGTTAACTTGAGTTTTCTGATCAATGGGTCGACTGTTGACCCAACTCTGCTGGTTGCAATGGGAAATGCAAATCACCTTTGGGTGGCAGCAAACAGATTCGATCAGCCCATCGGCTTCCTTGGAGGAGAGTATCTGGACGGCAACTTCCACATTGTTGAGATTTCAGTGGCTCAAGAGTTCCAAGGAAAGGGTGTCGGGAAGGCGTTGATGATGGCGATGATGGACCAGGTCAGAGAAGAGGGCTACAAATCGATCACTTTGACGACATATAAGAGCCTGCCGTGGAACGGACCTTGGTACGCCAAAATGGGATTCGTGGAGGTGAAGGCTCAGGAAATGGGAAGAAAATACCTGGAGATCTTGGAGATGGAGGCAAGGCATGGGCTTGACGTGAAGAGCAGATGTGTCATGCGGAAGATCCTCTGATGGGGCCGACAACATGAGGCTCCCTCGCTACATGGCCGAGTCCCTCATCGGATGAGAAGAGACGAAATGAATTACGACAAAACGAACAGCCATGCGACACCGATTTTTCGGCGCGCCGGATGGGAAGGCGGGAAGGTTACAAACGGAAAACTTCACTCTCCTCAGCACGACTTTATGAAGCTATAAATATCATCTGCGAGGATCTTGGGCTGCCGATTCTGCCGTGAAACTTCATCTGGATGCAGAAATCGGATAAAAGCATCGGAAGAGCGCGATCTCAGCTTGATTCTCCATGCTCTCTAAGATCCATCACATCTGGCCGTGGCCAAGAGACAGGTTCCCGGTACCAGTGGTTTTGAGTTGAATAACAGAGTCGCACAACATTCGAGGTGGGCGGGTTGTGACTGGTTGGAAATGAAGTGGAAAGAAGTGTTGCGGAAGAAAGCTATTGAAGTGTGACTTGGGCGTTGTACCATTATGTAAGGACTTGGGTTTTGACAGAATAAGAAAATGTATCGAAAACGCCTTATCGGAAGTTCCCCTGCAACCCGCATTGACTTGCCGGCAATGGCTGCAGATCGCCAACGCCATCTGACATCTCGCAAACCTCATGCCCCCTTGGGAATGCCGATAACAACTGCCAAATGATAGTGAGGCATGGACTATTCAATGGCGAACTTTCTTTTGAGTACGTACTGCAGATTACACAAATTATTCGGCCTTCGTCCGAATCTCTCGTCGGACCTGTGCAGAATCTTGTCGCAGCATCTCATGATTTCAAGCCATGCATCTAAGAAGAGTTTGGGGCCGTGGATGCATTAGCTCGACCGAGTAGGCTAGGGCGTGCCATCCAATGCAGATTGCTGAGAGTTTCCAAGACGACGGTGATCGTAGAATTAGGTCAACGATGGCGGGGGCAAGTTCATGGACCCTTGTAATCATTAAGCCCGGATCGATGTACCCTTTCTAGAACTTCTGCATGCCGTCGTTCCTCTCCTTCCTCCCTCTTTCCATCTCCTTCAGGCTTTATCTTTGCTCCTCTTTACGCTCTCCGTTCGTCATATCATACCCTGTACTTTCCTGTCGAGGCTTTTACTCCTCAGGAGAGGAAGTCATTATCGTCTCTTCACAACACGCCCACTTTCCTTTCACTCTTCGAATTTGACTGCCATGGTAAACCAGAAGTCAACTCCATTGACCCATTCAGAGAAGGGCACAATGGAAGAGCACAATCCGCACTTGATGGAAGTGAACGAGACAGGCCATGTCCAAGAGTTGGAGCGAAATTTCTCCCTGTTCTCAATCTGCTCAGTTGGCATCGTGACCGGAAATACGTGGGCGGCATTAGGAGGATCAATTGTCGTTGCCATCTACAATGGAGGCCCACCAGGCGTTCTCTATGAGTTCATCGCAGTCTCGATTTTCTACTGGCTAGTTGCGGCATCAATTGCTGTGAGCTTTACTTGTCTCCCGGGAGATAATTTGTACTGATACTGGCACAGGAGCTTGCGTCTTCAATGCCTAGTAGTGCTGGAGTCTATCATTGGGCGTCCATCACTCCTGGACCTAAGTATGGACGGATCTGTGGATGGCTAGGAGGGTGGTGGAACACCTTTGCTTGGATCTGTGCTACTGGTAAGATTTTATGCATTTTGGAGAACGCTGGCTAAGACATAACAGGTACCATGGCCAGTATCAGCAGTCAGATAGCTGTGGCAATGTACGGCCTCTACCGACCAGATTACAATCCCCAGCGATGGCACATTTTCATCGGCTACCTGATTGTCACATGGATTTGCTGTTCTACTGTGCTCTTTGCCAACAGAGCGCTGCCTATGATCAACAACATTGGCCTGTTCTTCATCCTCGCAGGAGTCTTCATCACCATTCTGGTATGCGCTATCATGCCCTCACAAACAGGAGTCGGTCATGCGTCGTCTTCATTTGTCTGGTCTGAGTGGAACAACCAAACCGGATATTCCAGCAATGGCTTTGTCTTCTTAGCTGGGATGCTCAACGGGGCATATGCAGTTGGTACACCTGACTGTTGCTCCCATCTCTCGGAAGAGATCCCTCATCCGAAACGCAACGTGCCTTTGGCTATTGCTGCGCAGATGGTCATCGGCTTTGTCACAGCATTTTGTTACATGGTTGCCATATTCTATGCAATCTCCAACCTTGACGATGTGGTCTCGGCTCCGTACTTCCCTCTCGCCGTCATCTACGCACAAGCCACCACCTCAAATGCTGGGACTATGGGGCTGCTCTTCATTATCTTTGTGCCTATTTTCTGTTGCTGCATTGGCACATACATTACTGCAGGGCGTTGCCTCTGGACCATTGCTCGTGATGGTGCTGTTCCCTATTCAGGAACCTTTGGAGTCATCTCGCGGCGATTCAAGAACCCTTTCAACGCAACTCTCTTCTGTGGATGTTTTTCAACGATCTTAGGAGCAATCTATGTTGGATCGTCGACAGCCTTCAACGCATTTGTTGGCTCGTTCGTCGTCTTATCCACTCTCTCCTACCTTTCCGCCATTCTACCATTTATTTTCACCGGAAGATTCTCCCGATCCGGCCGAGATCCAGGCCCTTACAACAATGGCATGCGACCCGGGCCATATCTGATGGGCCACACGCTTGGATATATGGTCAATATCATCAGTTGCACGTACATCATCGTATTCATCGTGATTTTCTGTTTCCCGTATTCCATGCCTGTCACGGCAGCGAATATGAACTACGCATGTCTCATTACGGGATTTATCACGATCGTTGCTGTGCTTTGGTGGTTTATCAAGGGTGGCAATTATGTTGGGCCACAGGCTATGGTTCATGAGGATGATATTTTGCATTCAAACGGAGTTATGAACCATGCGGCGCCTCCAAATGTGGAGTCTGCTGAAAATGTTTCCTAGAAAGTACCGAGTTGATCATTTGCTTTAGGAGTAGTAGCTGCAGATTCGGCTACTAGGGAGATTCAGTGAGCGACCGCTACGGTGATATGATAAATATGTTAATTCATACAGGCACAGAGATACACACAGATAGATTACACCATGACACGTATTATTTCACAGTATTTCTCGCGATGGTCGGTGAGCTCGTTGGATGATTTTACCCCTTTAATTTAGCGAGACTAACCGAGAAAAATTGCATCTCACCCACTCGAACGACGCAGAGATTCGGCATAACATAGCACCGCTCCTCTCGTAATTCTACCCGTACCAGATTTAGTTTCTATATTTCACCAATCAATTTTGAGGAACCAAGGCGGGGTCATAAAGTGCACATCTCACTCGCTTCCTCATCTTCTTCAAAAATCTTTTGATTCGAAAACAATCAACCACACTTTTCCTAAAATCATCAGAAGGCTACCCTGAATCTGAACATGGACTCTCAGTGCACCTACTTGATCACTGGTGCGAACCGAGGTGAGTTCTTTTTTACCCCTTTTCGGCGCACGTGCTAAGCGACTCCAGGCATCGGTTTGGCCATGACTGCTGAACTCCTCATGCGCAAGAATACTACTGTGGTTGCTGCTGTTCGCTCAAGTGATACCAACACAGAGGATCTCAAATTCCTCCCTGAAGCGCAAGGAAGTAAACTCGCTATCTGCCCGATGAACGTCTCTGAAAAGCCGACCGGCACGGACGACTACGACCGATTCATTGATGCCATTTCCTCTCACGGCATTAAACACATCAATACTATCATCGCCAACGCAGGAACCGGAGATTCCTTCGAACCTAGCCTCACGACGTCGTTGGACTCTATTCGCTCGCATGTGGAAACCAACACTCTGCTTCCTATCGCCATTTTCCAGGTTCTTCACCCCATCCTCAAACCTACCAACACCATCCCACCAAAATTTATCTTATTATCCAGCAGCCTTGGCTCCATCGGTGAAATGGAGCGCGAGGCCCCAACTCTTGCCTATGGCATCAGCAAAGCCGGAGCTAACTATCTTATTCGCAAGATTCATTTCGAGCACAAGAAACTTATCTCCTTAGCTATACATCCAGGATGGGTAAAGACTGCCAATGGGCAGAACTTTGCAGACAGCATTGGAGCCAAAGAGCCGCCGATGACTGTGGAAGATAGTGCGAAGGGTGTTTTGGAGCAGGTAAGAGCAAGCTTCATCTACTTTTTAGCTTCCTTGAAATCCACTTGCGCAAGATGCTAACGTGTGACTACTTCAGATCGACAACGCAACGAAGGATACTACTTCTGGAACTTTCGTTTCGTATGACGGAACTCCAATTCAGTGGTAGAGGAAGCATGCGATACGAGAGATTGGGAAATGCCTGGCTGGATGTATGACTTGAGGGAATGACTTCCGGAAGCAAGAACTTCAACAGTAGAGACGCAAAAGGTTCGCAGTTCCAACATTGTGAGCTGCAGAATACAAGTCTTCTGAAGAGTAAATAAAGCATTTTGAGATGCTGTGAGACGTGAATATCCAGGACTGCCAGGTCGCATCCGCTAGGTGGCCTGGATGACAATTGAAAAGCACGCAAGAACTATGCAACAGTAAGGGACTCCGTAGCTTTCTTCCGTACCAAAGAACACCTTCCTAAGAACGAAAGATTTCGATGATATCACTTGTGCCGGAATCTCGAAACACTCCCAATGGCCTCACAAGGAGAACAACAATTCAGTTACAGGGACACGATGATTAGAAACCTCATCAATGTTTAAGAGCCAACGGACGACCAGAAATCCTTCAACTTGAAGATGCAAGAAATTACAAAGAGATTTCTTTTGTTGTATTTGAGCGATCTTGTAGAATCAGACTTGTCTCAAAGTGGATGGGATCATGAGGTTGGATGATTGGACCAAGAAGTGTTTCTTGGTTTCAAACAACTCAAAAAGAAATGAACTTTCCCTCGAAATATTATTTGCTTTTTATCCGTTGCATTGGCGACCTCGAAGAAACAATCCGTGACGAAGTAAATAAAACCCACGCCGCTCCAACGGCTCGACAGGGTCTTTGCCCATAAGATCTCATGTGACCGCGTGAATTTGGCGCTAGTTCTTCCAGGTGGGGTGTGACCTCTTCTCGCGACTCGACTCGAAAACCACACAAAATCAATCTCTCATATCCCCAAATCGCGACTGTCGCTATTGGAACTTGCATCGTTCTGTAGTTGAGGCTCTCGCGACTCAGGAAACCACAATTGACATTTGTTGTCACGTCTGCCTTCGAGAACGCGTGGCTTCAATAAGCATCGGTTGATCACAGGCATCCCGGCAACGAACGCCGCCACCATCAATACGTACCCGAGCTCTATTTACATCTCGTCGAGGCAGAGGCAACGACTTTGGCAATAGAGACTAGTTGGATAATACGCGCACATTCCTTGATGGACGCCCACGAGTTGGCAATTGCTGCTCTCAACCAAGTCGCACAGTCTTCGAGTCATCGCGAAACGGGTAAACTCGCATCACCGCGGCAGGGCTCGAACGCGGGTGTCGACATGACGAACAATACGATTGTCGATAACGCTACGGACGCCCAACGGCAATCCCAGTCCATGTCAGAAAGTGATGGAAATATGCGTCCAGCAGAGAGGAGAATGGACCAGAACAATACTGGAGCCGGCTTGCAATCTACATCGAGTAATAATTCGCAGTCAACGACTGACGGCCTTGATCTCGCATCTACACCTCCCACTTCCCACTCAGACGGCTTCTCATCGCAAGGAACGAACCCAGAGGGACAACTATCTCAGCTATCGCAACTCTCACAGCTCGCAGCAGCTCAGCAACCTATCGGCCATACATCTGCGACGCGATCAGATGCCCACGTTGCCTTGACTGCGGGGCACAAGAGAACTGCAGACGGACAGGTAAAGCCAGCATCAGTCAGTCCTCCCAAAAGCGTACCTGCTCGTGGACATTCGAGAAGCACCAGTGCAGCTAGCAATGTATCCTCTGTCGCGAGCAGTAAAATTGGAGAGGTAAGTAATGCTCTGCCTGCTCGAGGACCGTCCCTAACAATTGCCAGCTCTCCGCTGAACTCCGAACGCGTCTTTCTTATGCCATGGTCAAAGTAAACAACGGATGGCAGTCAAACACGATCGATGAGGTAGAATCTATGGCATCTCAGGCAGGTTCCCCTACGTCGTCGACGTCAACATTGCATGGTCGGCACAACGCTCTTACCTCTCCGCGAGTTGCAATCGCAAACGTCCAGCACACCAGCCGTATAAACCCGGTTACACAGCTACCATCAGGAGACTTTGATCTATACGGAAGAAACGATCAGCCATCGAGAACTTATGAGTCCTTCTGGCGCGACCACTCGACTACCAGCTACCCCACGCAAAGACATTCTTCCCAGGCACCAACAACGTCCCCTACTTCCTCGAAAGGATTGGCCCCACCTGCAGACATACGTCCTACCCCATCTTCTCGCCGAGCTGGTACACCTAAATTCACCAAGCCGCCCACCATGCCTACTCGTGGATCTAACTCGCCTTACAACAGTTCTGCTCCGCGAACACCACGTCCGGAACTTAGGGAGAACGTAATGATCCAGACACCTACGCAAAAAACCATTCAAGAGCAAGCCGCTATCGAGACCTTACTCTTCATGAGCAGCCCAGGAAATTCGGGGAATATGGGCCATGCATTTCCCCCTCCACAGAATCAAGCATCACCACAGCAAAGTCCTCTGCGCGCCGAGTTCAACATAAACCCAAGAGGATCTCACGGTCGGAGAGTAGAGTTCGAGGCGACTGCAACTAGTGGTAGTACTGGAAGTAGCGAGGCGGGAGGCGCCGAGTATAGGGGTAAGTTGAGCCGGAGAGAAGTCACTAGTGATCGGTCAAGAAGCGACGCGATTGACCGGATGCTGGACGAAATGGGCGATTCGAGCAGTGATGAGGAGTTGGTCTTGAATTACTCGAGTCCAAGGAGAATCACAGCTGGGAGAGTGTAAGCCGTATGGCCGGTGCTGGGACGTACATAAACAGAGACGACATCATTGCATACTTGGAGTTCATGCCTTCATTTCACGATGGGCCGATACCCGATTTGGTACATTTTCAACCTTTATGATCAACGATTTCTCTTTCATATATATGTCTGGGTTGCATGAGGTCATTGGGGCATATTTTTTCATCTAGGGACTAGGGACGGTGCATTTACTTTCATGGGGCTTTTGGTCAGCCCCGAACACTTTTTTCGGTTGGTCAATTGCATATATGTATGGACATACTCAGCATACTAGATGCACATATCAACTCACATAGGTAAATGTGACTTCAAGCGTTCAACCTCGAGATACTTTCCAAAATCAACAAGGGTGAGCACCTCTCCTTCATCTCCGACTTTCGGCTTCTGAGAACTCAGCACATAATCATCAGCATCATCATCTGACTGGACCACGGCAACTTGCCAACCGTGATTCGGACCTCGAAGCCGTGCGGCGCTCAAGCTTTTGAGGCGCTCAGACACGTTCAAGAATAGGCCGCAACTTGCCTCTCAGCAAGAATATGCCCAAACGTGAGGCTGAACTGCGGAAACAAGTATCTACCGGATCTCGGAAGGTTGGATCGTGAAGTGACCTCTGGCACAGAGCACACGTTGCGCCATTCGTAATCGAATCGTGAGGCGCGAGTTAGTTTCCAAACACAGACTGCCGACTAGTGGTCAGAGAGCCGGGGATCAATGTTGCCACTTGGCTCGTGAGGCTAGTGAGTGGCTATGGGGTTTTGATACTCAAACTTTATTTGATGTCGGGAGGTTTAGTTTCCGGGGAGTGTAGCGTGTTGCTCAGTGTATTGCAACATGAGTGGTGGTTTGGTAATTGACCTATCGGTACTTCAGCTGCATCGCATGGACCAGAGGTATGAGCATTGATGGATACATGAGTTGACGGGAGATATTTATATTTCAAACAACTTTGACTGTCTGTGGTTAAGTGGTGGCGAATGAGAGAGGATGGAAGTGAGGATGATGAGGATGTGGTGGCCAAGCTTTTCCTGGTTGCGAACGAGATAAGAGTCGAGGGACAAGCTTTGATCTGAAGCAGGTGATGGAAGATCTGATCATCACCGTCTAATCGCTTCGTTCGAACCGAGCTCTCTTCTTCACAAGTAGATATGCATGACGTTTTGCGTAGAAAACGTGATGTGATTTGTAAGTGTTCCCTCTCTTGGTGCCAGCTAGAGTGTTGCCGAGGGCGCATCTGGCTGGCGTGAATGATCCTCCCTATCCGAGTTTGATGTGCATCAGAGGGTGCTGATGACGACTATTCCTGATGCTGGATGTGTTTTCGTCTGATGTCTGATTGATGGATTTGTGTGAGCGCCTCAGGGTATACGATGGCTTCATGGGGCCTCGTCTAGGACACAGGAGTGAGATCTGATTATTTTGATATGATGCTCTTGTATGATCTTCCGGTGATGCTCTTTAGGGCTGCTGACCCTGTGGTTCAAGGCCGAGAAGATGAGGAGTCCTTTCCAGGGGTTGAGAAGTGTTCGAGAATAATTGCAGGTGGCAGTGAGGGGAAGGGGTACGGTTTGGACTCCAAAGGTAGGAACAGAGTGGGGTAGGCATGGGAGTACGAATGCGGAATGTCACTAATATTCCTCCGGACTTCCAGGCGCGGAAAATATGCATCTGATATGCATCTCGGTACTGTGCGGGTTGTCATCTGATAATAAACTGTGGTCATGGTGTTGATGTGGATATGTGAGAAGTGTACCCGTATGCTTTACTGCTTTTGATGATGCTATTTCGCCGTTGAAGCATGAGGATGTGAAAATGCAACTATTTCTGGCTGCGTTGGAGTTTGCGGAGAGGTCAAGCTTTCTCGGTCCCGATGTCAGGTCGGTTCGTTTGCGGACACAGTCCACGTAGCCTATTCCGAGATTCTGCTTTACGGTGTATGGCCTCTCGGAGAATACACTGATGTTTTACGATCCCGGAACACGAGGTACTAGGGGCTAAATCAGGTGAGTCCACAGCATCTGTTTTATCAATCTGCGACTCGCTCAGCCTGTGTCCTTAGCGCTCTCGCACACTTGTGAGTTGAGCCGCGTTCATTGGTCCAAACAACGTGGTTTCAGATCTGATAGGAAGCCGTTTCACGCCTCGCTTCGTCTTCCCCTTCACTTCTTTGCGAGATCGAAAATCTCCTTCCAGGACCTAACCGATTGGTGGGAAGGCGTAGATCCAGATGGATGAAAGCCAAATGATTCAGGATTGGCGGAGGAGCCAATGGTAGGGCGGAGGCACCTGTTTGAGAGTGCCAAGACATGCGACTCGCCTTCGGATCATATCTGTTTCTCTGCGGACGGATCACCAGGTGTGGTGCAAGCACGGCCTCTGGTGAAGATCGTTGAAAACGGCAGCAGTCACAGCAGTGAAAGAAGATTTGGCAGGGCATGCTGACTCGGCTGTTTATGTTTCCCTGGTGCAGCTCTAGTTCAGAGTTCGAGGCCACCATGCGCTGCTCATCACATCTCTTGGGCGTGCTGCTCAGCCTCCTTTTGTGTTTGCTGCCATGGTTGGTTTGACTTCGCTCTATGGCTCTATGGCAGTAATTCGGTGCTTGACTACGGGTGGTGATCGCGGCTGTGGCGTTTTCTTTTTGCAGCTTCTGTGGAGAAGGCGCGTTTCAGGCGGCTGGAAGCAGAGTCTCGAAACGCCGGGACCAGCAAGGGAACCAGTTGCTGGGAAACAAATCTTGAGTAAAAGACTGAGTATTGGCCGAGGCCGAAATGGGTAACAGTTTGCCGCGCTCATATGGCATGTCTTACGTTATTTCTACTTGATGAGAGAAATGTCACTCGGCCGGGAAGGATCGAGGCCTTATGCTGGAGGAGCCAGACAGAGCAGTGATGAGTGCTGAATATGATACTTCTATACGCGTCCGTGGTAATAGAAGTGACGAAAGCTGTATGGGATTTAGGCTGTTTGGTGAAAGCGTTGGGTGCCAGTGGATGGGATTTTGGAATCACGAGTGCGAGGTTTCAGGGGAAGAATGCGCTGGAATCACGGGTTTAGGGGTCTCGCTTAGGGGCCACAGGGAGTATTTCAGTGTGTCATTGCATCGAATAGAGCCGGCAACAAGCTGCCATGGCGCTGCCGAGTTGTGACTTCGGTAGCTAACATTGTGGCCGGGGCCGTAGAGTGCAGTAGTCTTCTGCACGGCAGCAGTATTTTTCTACGAAGTACTCTTCAGTGATGTCTCCAGGTATTGTCACTGATTCCAGCGAATGGCTGCGGCCGTCTGAGCCCTAAGACAATCTGGACCAAACAGCCTCGGCTTTTTCCACGTCAGCCGCATCCACTAACGCCTCCTGTACCTCACCTCGTTGGGATTCGCCGCCCCTGTCGCCAAACCGCCCCCTGACTTGGACCTACCAACGCACTAAGCCTAATCAGCCTTCTCGCCTCGCAGTTCCGTTCACCTCCCTTGGCGATGCTCACCTCTCCTTGGCTCTCTCGACCTCTCGTCTTCAAACATCAAATCAGATTTGCCCCGTTATTCTCGCACAGACAGCGCCATGAAGCTCCCAAACGCACCTTCTTCCCTGCAAAACCCAGGGCATTGTCCCCACTGCTCAGAATTCCCATTCCCGGCTTGACCGCATTAAGTTCGGCCCTCCACCATCATGCCACACGCTGTGTCTGGCATCGGAGCCTGTCCGCCATGTCGCGCCTGCGACCTCATACTACCCTTGTCTGGGCTTCTTGGAGGCAGATCCCTATAGAAGGCTTTCAAGACTTCATGCGTAAACTTCTCTTGATCTTCTCTTTCAAGCCGCGTGTTCCTGTTCTGTTGCTCCTCCCCCTCCCGTTTCCTTTAAACTATATTCTTCCAATCTTGTAGCTTTTGCATCTACTCTTTTTGTTTTCCTTCTCGAAAGCTTGTGTACTGGGGCGGGCATCCATTCTTCATATCTGTGCTGAGCATCCTTCCTTTCTTGCCCGACTCGATCTCGACCCTCTGCTGCCATTCTTTGAAGCAGAGTTCCGAAGGACCATCACTCTTTAACACTTATTTTCTAAGCTGCCACCTGGTGTGGATTATCCTTTCACGATGCCTTCCTTCATCCAACTGCAGGCCCTGTTCCTACTCGTCCTCGTCACCTTCGCCCTCGCTGCGCCGGCACAAAAGGGATCAGTCCAAAAGCGAAGCTTCAAGGTCGAGCGAGTACCAAACCCCAACTTCAAGAGAATGGCTGGGCACAAGCGAGCGCCGGGTGCTGGAACAAGAGCTCTCATCAAGGCGTACAGGAAGTACAGCGTCGCTCTCCCAGCCGGTCTTGTCGATGCTATGAACGCAGCAAACGCCGGATCAAGCAGTGCAGGTGCTGGAGGAGCTTTGGCTGGATTGGAGGCAGGATTGGAGGCTGCGTTGGCTGGAGGTGCGACAAAGGGAAACGCAAAGGGAGGAAAGAAGACGTCAAGCACTGCATCAGCCGCCACCACCAAATCGACCGCAACCGCTGGAACCTCATCTTCTGGAAACACCACCACTGCCGCTACTAATGGAACTGCTCAAACTGGTGTTGTCACTAATACCCCAGAGTCCGGTGATGTCGAGTACCTCTCCGCCATCGACATCGGTGGACAGACCATGACCATGGACTTCGACTCTGGATCCTCTGACTTGTGGGTGTTCAACACTCAATTGTCAACAGCTGACCAGACCGGCCACACCAACTTCAACCCCACCAAGTCGACCACGTTCAAGATGATGACTGGTGCTTCTTTCTCCATCTCCTACGGTGATGGATCCGGAGCTGCAGGAAACGTTGGAACTGATACCGTCAATATTGGAGGGGCAACTGTCACCAGCCAAGCCATCGAACTCGCCACTGCTGTCTCAACCTCTTTCATTCAAGATACCCAATCCAACGGCCTCGTCGGTCTCGCTTTCTCCAAGTTGAACACCGTCAAGCCAACCCAGCAAAAGACCTTCTTCGACAACGCCATGGCCACCCTTGCTATGCCCGTCTTCACTGCCGATCTCCGCCATAATGCCGCAGGAGCCTACACCTTTGGTGCCATCGACGCCACCCGCTTCAACGGCTCTCTCAGCTGGGCCGCCGTCAACACCACCAGTGGTTTCTGGCAATTCTCCTCTCAAAAGTTCCAAGTCGGTACCGGCGCCGCCATGACCGTGGCAGGAGGCCAAGCCATCGCCGACACCGGAACCACCCTTATGCTCGCTAACACTGCCATTGTTAATGCCTATTACAGTCAAGTAACTGGCGCCGTCAACAACGCGACCGTCGGAGGTGTCACCTTCCCTTGCAACGCCAACTTGCCTGATCTTCAGGTCGATATTGGAGGAAACTACATGGCTACTATCCGTGGTGATGATATTAATTTCGCCCCGGTCGATGCTGCTGGAACTTGTACGTCTCCTTCCCTTTCCATGTACAAATCTAGCTATGGTGCTGACTGAGAATTTCTAGCCTGCTTCGGCGGTCTCCAAGCCACGACCTCCTCGCCCCAGATCTACGGCGACATCATGTTCAAGTCGCAATTCGTGGCCTTCAACGGTGGCAACAACACCATCGGCATGGCACCCCACCAGTCCTAAATACCAGCCATCTCTCTTTCCCCTGTGTTACATAGATCTGTCTCGCGTCTGTTTGGGATAGGTAGCGTAGTGTGTATATGACGATGGAATGATCGGGTCAAGATATGAGATGGGAGAAGAGTGAGAAAGATGATGTTTTCACTTGCCAATGTACAAATTTATCTACTACACGCCTTAGACAGGAATGAAAGGGCACACATTGCATTACGTGGATTTTCTCTCTGACCTTCCGATATACTCTAAGTTCTCTTGCCCATTGTTATTCCATTTTTTCACCCGAAATACACTAGGTTCTCCTGTTTATTATTATTTGCTTTCCCTCCAAATACACCAGGTTCTCCCGCACATTAATATTCGATTTTTCTCAGAATGAGTCTGGTACTCTGGCACATGGCTCCGCTGTTTCTCAGAACTCAATCAGTTGGAAGAAATGGTTTGGAGAGTAGCAACAAACAAAGATCACTAGCCATGACATCGCCTCCTGGAATCCAGTGAGATAATCTAGAGCCTATAAATTGCACATCCCCTAAGTGGAGTCAGACAACAAGGGTTACTAGGCAGAGGTGTAAACACAAAAAAATCTTCCTCGATTATAAAATCCATCCTCTCTTCATCTGCCGACTCCAGACTGAAGACCTCGTTCGATCGACAGCCATTATCTGCCAACTAAGTTGTGTTCCAGATTAATACAAAGACTCTTCTGTGGCAATATTCCATGTAGCCTTTTCGACCGTTCGCTAAACCTAGATATGTTGGATCTGCCCACCTAAGTTCTTTATGGTAACTAATTTTGACATTTAGCTCCTTGACTGAACGCCTTATTTCGACGATCTAAAACAATCGACCGTTCAGCACAAATCGACCATCCGACTGGAATCGACCGTTACAATAAGAAAGTGTGCTTTGCACATTACTGTTCGTGTTTCCGACGATAAATAAGAGATCTTCTTGTCTGTGATGGAATTCCAATACTGCTGCTGAGGAACCTGGCAGCTTCCTCTCTCCCCGCCATTGTGTGTGATGATTTATGGAAGATCAAAGCAAAGAGGAGAGAGTCGTTATATTATAGTATCTTGATAACTGCGCTAGAACAATAGCGAGAGTCTTGCATCTGCTTCCCAGCTCTTTATCTCTTCCTTCTAAACAGGTTTATTTAAAGGAGAAGTTATCTGAAATGTTACAGGTTTTTGGTGGCAGGAAATAAGGAAATGCGATTAAAGAAACGGCGATGGAGGGCAGTAATGCTTGGCTTCTGCAAGGCGAAGTGGTGAGAAATTTTGGGAGGCAGAGTTGCCCGATCAGGAAAGTGGGGAATGGAGCCGCGATATGCGAGGTGAGGATTCAGCGGAGTAGTCTAGGAGCATGGAATACGACGAATGAAAGAGAATTCAGAATGATTTGCGATGAATGTAGCGTTCACTGCTTGAGATAATGGACTGCATTTAATTTCGCATCATATTACAGCTGTGTCCGTCGAGGCGTCGAATCATACCTACAGCTCCAGCATCGCCTCTATCACCAATGTTCATAGTCATACAAGTCTCTGTAGAAGGTGTTTCAAATCAATACACTCCTTCCACTTCGTAAAATCATCGATTGCACTGCCCGTGTTGTACACCCATTTCGTCTTTCTATGTGGTCATGATTGCTCACTTCTTTCCCTTCTTCGCCTCCTTCTCGCCCTCAGCCGGACCAGGAGTCTTCCGCTTGCCCTTAGTGTCCTCCTTCTCGGCACCTACACCCTTATTCTCGGCATCCTTGCCCTGTTGCCTAGCACTCTTGCGCTCGCCCTCTCGAGGTTCCTTCTTCTCCTTCTTCTCACCGTCCTCTCCCTTCTTAGGTCGTCCGGCTTTGGACTTCGGCTTCTCATCCTCAGCCTTGTCCTTGGACTTGGAAGCCGCAGCCTTCTTCTCTTCCTTCTCCTTGGTAGCGGACTTGGAGGTTTCGGCTTTCTTCTCATCATCGGACTTCTTCCGGGGCGGACCCTTCTCAGGCTTGTCCTTGCTGCCAGGTTCGTTCTCGCAATCTCCACCCCGGGCCTCGTACTTCTTGCCTATCTTCGTGGCCTATGTGTATCAGTCAGTCATTGCGTATTCTCTCATTTACTCGCGTGCCGCGATGAGGGAATACATCGAGCGTGTTGAGGCGAGCGCGCTGGAGTCGCGTAGGGCAAGATATACCTTCCAAGCAGCCCCCTGGCCCTTTCCGCTACCATCCTTATTCGGCTCTTGCTTGACCTCTATCTTGGAGTTAACTCCGTTCTAGCGGTCCGTGACGGTGTATGGCGTCTCAAGAGGTTGAAAACGAACATCCCATCTCGGATGTTGAGTAGGACCATCAACAAGGAGGTAAGAGTCAGATGAGATAGAGATGAGGCTCTTTACGAACCTTCGGTAACCTTCTCCTTGAGCTTTGGGTCTGTGGGCTTGCCTTTGGCGGACGGCATGTTGGCGATGTTCTTACGTACAGCGCGTGTATGTAAGAGGAGTTGTGTGTTTGAGAAAATTGAGAAGGTTTATTGTCTGAATGTTGACGAAGGAAGTTATTATATAACGGAGCGGCGGAGAAGAAGGGCAGAGAATGAAGGAACTTAGAAGTAGGTGAGAGGAGCGGATACTATGTAGGTACCTACCAAATGAGGTAGCCCACCGAGGAGCACTTGCTACTGTGTGGGGAAAGTGCGATGCTCTCAAGATATTGTGTCGTCACAATGTTGAATGGGATTTTCCCGTGGCCGTGCGGAGGTTCCTGCCAGTAAAGGGGAAGCGAGCTAAAGTTGCTGGGGCAGCTTCGGCTGAGCTGGTTTACTTTCAACTCTCACTACCTTCGAAATTGAAACGTTGGGGGATGAAAAAAATATGAAGTCTCCTCGACTGGATCTTAGGCTTATCTTATCTTATTCATATTCGTCTATTTCGAGATGAACCACGGTAATTTTCTCTTCTTTTCGAATAGCTGGTCTCCCAGTTTTCTAAACTTCTTTGTTGGTCCATTCAGACAGAATTATTCCCTTCTCTCCAAATACCTGCTCTCACATTCTCAAATTCTTGTAACAAACATCTTCGGGGCAAGAGACAAGCTTGATCATAAGGATATTTCACCTTCCAAATTTGCAAAATCACACCTTACACAGTCTCCTCCTCTTTGCCAGTACTCCTCTTCTCTCACATTCAACGTCTGCAATTGGGACGCATCAGATTGGTACACAAGCACAGCGCATTCTTGATCTTAGCACATCGTCTTACCACGAAGCAAGATTGGGGCGCTAAGAAAGGAGCTGTCTACTTTGCTCATCGTTTATTCTACGAATGGAAGTCGACCCCGTTTTCGGTTTGGTCTTCCAGGCTCAGATTGAGGCAGCTGAGGGGCAAGAGCAAGCCTCGCAGAAACGCTCCGGTATCATTGTCTTCTCAAGGCCTCAATTCGCCTGCACAATTAACTCCATCCAAAGTCGTGGTTAAGAGGGAGAGCGAGAGTCTACCTAGAGCACCTCAGCCTAGCAAGATTTTTATATTCAAAGTTTCAAAATCAACTTCCAAGTCAATTGCTTCGGTACTCAACCGGTCAGTTCCACCACCAATCCAATCATCCCAAGAAAACGCAAAACTGAAGCCTTGACAATGGACAGTTCTGCATTCATTGAGTGCACCTTTCATTTTAACTGTTCTGACTATTTCTAACTTTCAACAGGGACTAGGGTGAGGAGGTAGTTGTTCTTCATGTCACCCGCAAGGAATTCGTTGTCCACAGCAAACTATTTTATAGCAAAGTTCCGCACATAAAAAGGGATATCCAGCACAGCACTAAGCAACAGGGTACTGCCAAGAAGCCTTACGTGTTAACCGGCTTTGACGCAGAGTCGTTCTCTGTTCTGGTAGAGTGGCTCTACCGTGGTACTATATCACAGCTCCCGCGCGGATTCCACTTCAAGGATCGGGATGCCATCAACCGGACAATTCAGTTTTACAAGCTTGCAGAATACCCGAATTGATGGATGAAGTCGTGATGATTTTGGGCTGTGCGTACGGCGCCAATAACATTTGGCCGGACGGAGATGAGATTACTGACATTGTGGGGGATATTGATGAAACGTCACCGCTACACCGTTACATGGTTGAGGCATTTTGCTACATGTTTGTAGCTTTCGGCCCTGAAGACGCCGAAAAGGAGGATGGACCTGATCTTGGAGAGCTGGCGGACCCCTCGTATCTGAGGCTTAATCATGATGAAGTTGCAAAGGGCTTATTTCTTTCTCAGGATAGTTCCCGGAGGAAAACAGCGCAAGGCACTCGAGGATCCCAGATACGGCCCCATCTGTGGTTATCATCAGCACGACAGAGATGCTGCCTGTCACTCGAAGGGCTGCAGATTTAGACAGCCTCCTGTCGCGAGTCGCGACATGATCAGATGTTAATTAGGGAAAGGGGCCGGCTTAGCATTCAGTAAGGCACCAGACAGGCGTTTCTTCGACGTTAGACTCCTTCGTCAGAGAATTACTTTTGCTACAAAGCATCAACTGACAACAGGCAACAGTCAATATTGGTAAGGAAGCACTCGATAATTCAAAGCCACTATAAGCCCAAAGTATCCTACACAACTCAACGATGATTCACGATGTGGAGTTGAGAGGACTGGGGGAGCGGTGATATTCATGGGCTTCCCTGGGGTCATTCGATGAGAATGAGGAATGGATGAATAAAAGCCCACAACGAAGGGGTTGGCAATTATTAGAAGAATGAAAAATGGATGGACATATCTCATTCAAGAATTAGCGTTGCCTTTCTATCTCGATACCGAAAATAGACTATTCAACCAATCCTCATGCATGAAAATGAAACCGTGTGAATCAAGAGTCGAGAGCCCGGAACAACATTAAAGTCTCATGAAAGCAGTAAACCACCAAACATGCGCCGAAAAATCCCTTCCCGTCACATCACTTTTCACTTCTTCGGGGGGTACTTGTTCTTAAAGAGGTACCTACACCAATTAGCATCCATTCTCACACGACAGGAACAAGAGAACACTTACGTGCTCAAGTAGTAATCTCCCACAGCAAACAAGCCCACAATACCAGTCCAAACACCCACAACCTTCCAGGTCAACTCACCCGCCGCATACTTCCTATACGCTCCAAAGCCGAGACCCGCACTCAGCGCAACAACCGCAACCGCATTGCCAATAAAGACCGGGTTGTCGCTATTTCTCTCCAAGTATTTCTCCTCCTTCTTCGCCTTGGCCTTTGCGTCCTTAGCAGCCTTCTTGAACTCCTTCGAGACGTCCTCGAACTCAGCCTTAGCGCGGGCTTCGGCGGTGCGAGCCTCGTGTTCGATGCGATCGGCCTGGGTCTCAGTTTGGATGGGCTGGGAGCTGAAGTCAGAGGGGACAGTGTGCACAGAGTCGGTATCGACGTCGACGAGGGAGGACGTGGAAGCCTCGCTGTGCTCGATCTCGGGTGGGGAAGGGGCACGCTTCTGTTGGTTTATTAGCATGTCGCCTTTCATGATGCTATATGTGAGCTTGAGCAAGCTCCAACTCTGATTTGGATTGCAAGGAAGACCCTGAAAGGCATAAAAATGATGAAAGGTACGTACTTCTTCCGCCGTTTGCTTGGGGCCCTTTGCGGCAGCTGCAGCGTACGACATGTTGGCTGATGGAAAGTAGGCGCTATTCGCGATCAACAAGTGTCTGGATATCGACAATGAAGAGATGACTTACGTGGGAGAGAAAGAGCGAGAGCAACAGGTTTTTTTTGATGGTTCTCGTGAGGTTGAGGAATGAGAAGTCGTGTGCTTCTTCGCATGTGAACAGAAACCGGGTTTGTGGCTGGAGCTTGGGCTCGCCAAGAGCTCGGTGGACGTTGACGTAGGCGGCTCTGTGCTGCAAAAGGTTGAGGAAGTCGAGATCAGGGGTAACGAAGACGAATTGAATTCTAATTGCTGACCTATATGCAGGGGTTATTCTTGTCTCGTTTGAAGCCTCAAAACTTTATGCTGTCGTATAAGTCCCTGGTCTCGTAGCACAATGGACAATTTCAGAGCTTTCGATTCACGCACGACTTCATACATAACGTAGCCAGGCTTGCATTTAGGAGATCTTCATTTCCCGTATTGTACATATTACGCCCGCTCTATGCATATTTTGCGTTTTGGTACATATATATCTCGTAATACAACTGTCTATTTCGTAGCATCGTGTGCTGCCTTTGGTACCAGCTCATCGCCCTCATCACCTGCTTGCTGTGCGGTATCTGCTGTTGTACTTGAACTGTCTCGATGTGACTCTTCACTGACAACCTTCTTCTCTTCCGTATGTGGTGGTGTTTCCTTCGCAGCAGGCGTTGGTTCTGGTACTTCAGGTGTGGACTTCGTTGGTACATCGCCTGCTAGTTTGCCATCATGTTCTCTAGCACGAAGCTCCTCCTCAACTTCATCCTCGTCGTCTTCCAACTCAGCTCCATACATCTCAGGATGCGCTCGGAAACAGTCCTGCATGCCCCTACAAACTGTCAGCACTTCGCTCCAAATCCTTGAACAGATAAACATACTTGAATTTGTCGATGCACTCCACACCCTTCGGCTCCTCATTCGAGTAAACAAAGCAGCTGAACGCAGCTTTGAATTCCTCGCCACAAGGACCATGTGCCATTCCTCCCAAACAAGGACAGTCCCAATTGATCTCTCCTGTCTCCGGGTTGAATGCTCCTTGCTGATCCGCCTCTTCCTCTAAGCCCTCCATTCCATCCTCTCCCTCCTTTCCTCCGGCATGTTCTTCCTGGGTAGCAGCCATCTTCTCAGCAACTCGTTGTTTTCTCTCCTCTTCCTCAGCAGTTCTGGCTTGTCTCTGTCGTTTCTCCTCCACAATCGCATCTATCGTCGGCTGATTTGATTCCTCAACCGCATGTATTGACTGATCTAATCTCTGAATAGCAGCTACAGCCCATTAGCCACCAATCCCAATCGTAGAGGGTGGCGCTCATACCTTCCGGCTCCTCCGCGAACACATCACTCGTATTATAATAGTAGATCCCAGCAGCAGCCAGACCCCATCTCACCGCTCCGCTCCTCCATCCTCCTGACTTCCGCACGGGTGCTGTGCCGATGAATCTTCTGGTGGAGGTCTGGAGAGTGGTTCGGGAAGCCGCAATGCGCAATGGCGCGGCTCGGAGTGCGGTTTTGTACATCGTGTGAAGCTGGTCGTTAAAGAAAGTGATTCGTGAGATGCGGAGATGGAACAAAGGAAAGGCTCAGTGATGACATTGGAGCTTTGGGAAAGCTGGAGATGTTTTGTAAGCATCGTGAAATTTTGTCGGAGTGTCTCGATCACGGTCACGTGAATTGGCGATTTGCAAGGATCAACACACCTTTTCCTCCTTGCGATGTCATCGGAGTCTTATAATCACCAAACATACTTTCCCCGAAGCTGGAAGTTTTTCAACTTTGCTTTGTTTTCTTTTCTCTAGCTCATTTTCTGATGTTGTTGTACTTCGGGAGCAATCTCAGTTCAGGAAGAGGAAGTTTCTCCTTCGTTCTTTCCCCATTTTGCAGGTCGTACCTTCTTCGTGCTTTGGTAGTCATCTGGGTTACTTCTCTTTGCAATGGAGGACAACTCTCCTCCACAAATTTCCATCAACAACGGTAAACCAGAGAAGATGGAGCCCTTCGAGAACTTTGACTCCGTGGGAAAGATCATTGACAAAGAATTGGTTCTCGACCAGCACGCCGTCGATCTCTTGGCTACCCGTCATGATCTCGACTCTGATGGAGATTTGATAACCAATCCCTATACTCCCAACTTCTCTTCCGAGGGAGGAGAACGGGCAAATCCCATGGGTTCTGTCCCGGAAGAAGATATCATAACCAATCCCTATACTCCCGATCACAATTCTGATAGAGGACGGACTAATCCCATGGATTCTGTGGTGAACTCTGTTATCACACACTGGCATCCTGCGGACCTCTTCGCAGAGACACCTACACTCCATAGAAAGTTTGGCATCGTTATTCTGAACCAACCTCTCAATCTCCCTCCATCGCTATACAACGCTCTATCCAAGAACTCCACCTATATCGTCGCCGCTGATGGAGGAGCAAACCATGCTCATGCTTTCAATCTAGCGAGTCCGACCAACTTTCTCGAAGTCGACTATATTACCGGAGACCTGGACTCGATTACCGCACAAGCACACGAGTATTGGAGGGGACGGAACGTCGAGGTTCATCTTGACGGGGATCAGATGACCACGGATTTTGACAAGGCGATGGAGATCATACGCATCCGCGCACTGGAAGAAGGCAGCATTCAGGACGTTGTGATCTTAGGAGGACTAGGAGGACGTGTTGACCAAGGCCTCTCGGTTATCCATCACCTCTTCAAGTACCAGGATAAGGAGGGATTCCCTAAGGGAAGAGTCTTTTTGCTGTCTAGCGAATCAATTTCATTCGTGGCAAAGAGAGGCAAGCATGCAATCCAAGTGAGGGAATACTTCGAAAGAGTCCCTGGGAGTGGGTTAGGAAAGCACGTGGGAGTCATTCCACTCAAGGGACGAACGACCATCACCTTGAAGGGATTTGAGTGGGATGTTCAGGATTGGACAACTGAATTCGGAGGCCAGATGAGCACGAGCAATCATGTGAAGGACATCATGGCCTATCTTCAGACAGATGAGGACGTTTTGTTCACGATTGACATTGATACCAAGATGCGAAGCGTGTATTGAGCCTACAGCGTCCAGCAACGGGATCATTGGGAGGGCTTTCACGATTGATATCGATATTCCAGACTTGTTGTTTGAAGCAAGGAGGAACTGCATTGCCCTGAGAACGTTTGTTCATGATTCACATCGTTATGCCCGACTTGTCGAGGTCGGATACAACATCACTGGGAGAAGGGTTTTATGACACATGATTAGGATGAGCATAGAATAGTTGTTTCACGACAATTCCGCTGTCATTAGACAGAAAGAATCAAAACATTATCATATCTTGATGTGCCGAAGAGATTCTATCTGCTGATTAAAAGTCTGGTGTTACGAATACCCAGTGTTTTGAAATCGTTTCACGAGGAGTAAAGGATAATGTGGTAAGCAAATGTGATTGGCAGTAGATTTAAGTTCTTCCTTTCAAAATGGTTTGAATTCCGAAGCCAAAAAAAATTTGAGCTCAACGCAAGTCCAAAATTCCCGTTGTAGTTCCTTGTGGTGTCCTGCGCTCACATTTCCAGGTTCCTTGCGTTATCAAGAGAGTATGCCCCTGCCAACAGCTTCATGATAGGTAAATTGCCAAACGAATGACGGTAACCTAGCCTCGAAGCTATCAAAGTTCGAACCTCGCCAGAATTAACAACCCTTCAAGCCTTGTGCCTCAGGATCCGGAGATGCCCCGGACGGATATCGTTGGTCAAGCCCCCAAGACATCTTTTCGGGCCCTGTCCATTTAATTGCGGATGACAAGGCCATTGTGGCTGCTAGAAACTCGTGGTCCATCAAAGCTTTGGCTAGGTCTCGAGTAGATGTAGATCGGAACAAGCCAAGTGCCTTCCGCATGATCTCTTCGCCAGAGTTCTTGTTTCGGTCATGTCAAGTCCGTCTCTAGCTCGGCCTTCGACAAATATCAAGCTTTCTTTTGCGACCAGCATCAGAATCTCAAACTTTGCAGTGGTATCCAGGTATCCCTGACCATAGATACCATATCCTTGTACTTCCACCATCCGGCTGAAATCACAGAGACGGTGCGGCGTTTTCGCTTTCCCGAAGGGGACGAAGATGAAATTCCCTGAGGCAGGTAGGCCGGAATCGTCCCAAAACGTACGGTCCTAAAGCCAAGACTCCACAGAAGATAGAATCTGGAGGGTGGCTCTTTATTGTTTAGAGCACCCGTAATGACAAAGCCAGATGCTACTTGCTCCAGTCGCAACCCAGTAGTGGGGCAAGTGTCCGGAGCAGTGGACGTAGTCATGACTTCAAGGTCCTGGGCAATGGCATCAAGTGCAGCGTGAGGGACTAGAGGCTCTTTTACCGAGGTGATGCTAGCAGTCGCTTTTGAAGTACTCGGGAAATCGAGGAAACGGTCCAAGTTATCAAAATAGCTTGCGGACAAAGTAAAAGGCTGTGGCTGGACCTCGAACGATGAACTTGCAGAAATTTCTGGACCGAGCAAAGCCCAGTTTACCAAGTCACTGGTCTGTCTAGGGGCAGGAGTGGCCGGAGGAATTGACAACTTCCGTCCCTTTGACATCTTCTTGATCGGTGAGTGTCCTCGCCAAAGCATGTGACTAGGAGCACCTTTCTTTCTCAGCTCAATCATGGCATCCAACTCTTTAACGGAAAGATTCCCAAAGACAGAGCTGAAGAGGTTTTCCAACATGTGCCTTGGAAATTCTTTAACAGCACGCTGGTCCCAAGATCGAACACCATGCGCTTGGGAATGCCTGTTCTAGAAGTCTTGCAGCCAGCACGGTGGACCTTGTGATCGAGAGACATTTTCTTGGAGTACACTGGCAAGAACGGTACTACGCCATTTGAAGTCCCCGGAGAAGGTGCTGAGCTAAAGATGCGAGCATCACTAGGGCTTTTGGAGGTTGCCATGATTTGTATTGACGAGCTCGTCGACCAGCTACGGCCAGAAGATCACGCGAAGAGTTCAAGAATAGACACAAGGGTATGTCTGCAAATCGATCTTCCTTCCTCCTCTTCGAGAATCAAATGAAAACTTTCAGCATGGGAGAAGGCAGATATTTATACTAACAGCCTCTGAGCGAAGCGCAGGAAACGCGGCATAGCAAGGACTTGAAATAGACAACCTTTTATAGCAGCCACTTAGCTGCGCGCCTGAATACACTTGAACCAAAGGTAACCTATAAGAGAGATTTAAAAACTGTTAGACACGCTAAATGATCTGGGTTTAGAGTTGAATGCTGCTAGGCTGTTGGCAAGCGCTGTCGAGATTTGAGTGGCGAGTATCCCGCGGCTGCGCTTGCAGTAAAGCTCTGAGAGCTCCATGAGATTTTGGGGTCACTTGATTCGCAGTCCAAGCAATGGGGACCTTCGTTAATGCTGACTGGCATACCAGTTGGCTTAAGATGTCCTCAAGAAGTCTTCAGGAGGGCGAAAGGAAATTATTGGTTGCTTGAGGGGGTAAGAAATTAGTAAGCCACCATGGGCATTACACCACCAAGTCTGTTTCACTTCCTCGAGTTCGACTCTGAATATCCAAAAGGCCGTCGTCTTATTGCTTCTGGCAATCCACAACTCCAGGTGTAACATCCAAACGCGCTGCTTTTCCGGCGTTCCGTACCCAGAAATCAATCTATCCATCCACCGGCAACGCCGTGGTATCATACAAGAATTTCCTCTTCACTTGTCTCTGTCAAACTTCCTTCACTTTCCTCTGTCATGCTACCTTCATGTTCGTCCATCAGAATCTCTTCATGTTCGCATTCGATTTTTTGCTCGTCAATCATTGATCGCTCGCATTTAGCAGCACCGTTATAGAGAGGTTCCATGGGCATATCGCAAGTGCCATCCATTTGTGCGATATATCCGTTTGTTTTGGATGCAAGGTGTATTCTCTCTTCTGCCGCCTTCTCGAATTTCTCCTTTTCGATTCGCTCTCGCTCTCGTTTCGCCCCTTTTTTGGCACTCCGTCTTCGGGCTCTGTTGTCCTGGACTCTGCCAAAAGCCAGAAGCTGGACGATGACCATAATAGCGGTATATCTCCAGCATAAGGAATCACCGGCATGCATATCGTAGTAGAAGGTGGATCCACCAACAGGCCCTAGGCTTTCCATTATCGGGTGCAACGAATGCGACGTTGCAGGCGCGGGTAGCGTGATATGCGAGATGAAGGTGTTGACGAGATGGAGAACAAAGGCGGGGTTGAGGAAGATGGCGGGGATAAGGTAGGAGGTGGTGAGGCCCGGCATCTTGATGGTGTTTGGATTTTCTGCTATTCTCAGTATGAAGAAACTTCACTGTGGACAAGGAAATTTTACATTTTGTTCTAGGCGCAACTGTCATCCCTCTCCTTACTGGGCCAGATCTTGTTGGCCCAAGGAAAGTCTTTCTGCCTATTTTCCTGTTCTGGAAAAAGTGTTGAGGATTTGGATTTTGGTCGCGGTATAACGAACGGCAGCCTATCGCGAGGGGGAATGCGCAATCAGAATCGAACAAGGTCGTTCAGTTGATTCGAGTCACAACCAGTGTGGCGTGATTCTCAATTGTGATTGAAGATTGGGTTGAAGGAGCAGATTCGACCCCGCTGTCTCACCGGCTGGTGACGTTGCGAGGTATTCGTGAGATGGTGCGCCAAGGCGGTGGGAGACACAGTAAATACACAGGCGGTGGCAAAGAACGAGGAGGAGTGCCAATTGTGAAAAAGAAATCCAGATAGTGAGATGTTGAAGTGACGTGGCACGAGGGTGAGTAAAGGCCGGTGGAGAAGGAGCATACGTAGAAAGAGCGTTTGAGCAAGTGGAATAGATACGCTTGAAAGAGACTAAGAATTTACCAACCTACTTTGCACCCTAACGACCAACTTTGGATGTGCCATGCAAGCACTTGAACCGTGCAGCGCCGCCTGGAAGAGCTCAAGAAACCCAATCGACCCATTGCGCTCCAATAAACAGCGAGAGAAAGGCCATTCCAACTGGGCATGCACCATGCTTGATACTTGACATGTGTTTGTGTGGATCATCCTAGCTTTCCCTACCGAGGTTGATTGCGAGTTCTAATTAGATAACTTATCGCAGACCAAGACATTTTGATGTCTGGTACCAAAGTTGACGTTTTGAGGAGCCAATAGATACCAACATCAAGTGCATCTAGGCTCTGAGAGAGCACGCCGTTGCGGTGGAAAAGCTAGAAAGTTCGGCTTTCTGCAGTCTTTTTTTCAGGGTCCACGGTCCCTGAAGATCGAGCGGTGACGTGCCGTCGGAGCGGCGTAAAAGCCGCCGAGATCAAGCCACAATCTAGTTCGGGTTTGGACTGGCTGGTTTAAGCCACGTGTGGTCAAACCTACGACGAGGCTCCAGCTTTAAGATATTCCGTTAGATGCGCCGACGATTCTTTCCTCTGTACAGGACAATTCAAGCAAAACCCCAATACGAACACAGCACACTTGAAGAAGCTCTGCTTGAGCGCTGTACACCGCCATAATGGTAAGGCAGTACTTTCCAGTCTACCGAAGAACCTTGAGCTGACATTGTCCGCAGAATACACTCTTCAATACCGCCCTCAAGCAATCGACCGCTCTCAAACGCGACCTCTCTTCCACACCAGCCGGCCAACCACTCTCACCCTCCCTCCTTGGCCAAATATCCGCCTCCCTTACCTCCTTCTCACGAACATTAGACGCCTACTCTGAGCTAGAGAAAACCGAACTCAACCCCTCGAAAAAGGAAAAAGCACGAGAGCGCATTGTCTCCTTCCGCGCAGAACTACAGTCTTTCCGGGAAGAATTGAAAGAACTAAAGCTCCAGAATGAGGAAGTACAAGCCTCGACGAATAGACAGGAGCTCCTTGGCCGAAGACCGCACAATACCGCCACACCAGACAACCCCTATTCGAATGCAGCGATAGCATCAAGTCCTGCAATGAACTCGCCGTGGGCGCCGAAAGAAGGTTCGGGAAGCTCGCTCAGTATGCAGTCGGGCGATGCTACTCGAGAGGCACACGCGCTGAGGGAACAGAATTTCTTTGCGAATACGCACACCGCACTAGATGAGTATCTTGCGCGGGGACAAGCAGTATTAGGGGATCTGGGTCAGCAGAGGGAGATCTTGAAGGGGACGCAGAAGAGACTGTACAGTGTAGCGAATACGCTGGGTGTCAGTGGAGATACCATACGGATGATCGAACGAAGAGCGAAGCAGGACAAGTGGATTTTCTGGGCTGGAGTGATTGTATTCTTTGGGTTCTGCTGGCTTGTACTGCATTACTTGAGATGAAATCTCGACTGAGTCAGAAGGCAAGGGGGAGAGATGTGTATGATCTATTTGATTACAGCGAGGAGTTCGGCGCTTGGGACTACAAAATCACTGTCTTTAGCGGGCATGTATGAACGGGATTGGAACTTTCATTTCACACGCACAACTTTCCCATAAAGATGTTTCTCATTCATCATCCACCCATTATATATACCTCCTCATCCTCCATCCGTTATCCTTCATCTCAACTCTTTCCTAATCATTAATATGGGTCCTGAATCGGCCACAACGCAAGGCCCTTTGCACTCTGGACACTGATCGCATCCTGCACATCTTGATTGCAGGAGCAAACGCTGCCTAACTGGCTCGTCTCGCTACAGCCGGGGGTGTAGCAGCCTACTTGGTTGGTGTCCCAGTAGCAGTAGCCGACTGCGAGGCAGGCACCAATATAGAGGGTTGAGGTGTCGATTGGGTCGTAGTTGGATTGTGGTGCGCGCTGGGGAGAGTTAGAGAAGAAGTGAAGGAAAGAGAACGAGGAGAGATTGTGGTGGGTTTAAGGAGGTAGGAAGAGAGGCGGCATAGGAGAAGGGGACTGACGTCTTGAAGCTCGACAGGAATTGCAGCGGCGTTCGCTACGAAGAGAAGCGAGGCTACTGAGAGGAGATTCGAGAATTGCATGGTGTTGGAATGCTGTTACCCGTATCAGAAAAGTCCATACAGTGAAGAGGACTCACTCACAGCTAATTTATATTGCTACTCCAATTTCCGGGTCATTCGAAGTATTAATAGTGTCCAAATTCTCGGCCCCGCCAGCCTTCTTATACCCCTCAAGACGCTCACTTATATACCCCCATGTCGGTTATAAGTCCCTTGCCTCGTTGCTCACCAAAGCATCTATAATCCTTCAAATTCACATTCAGCGCTGCCTCGCCTTTACCTCGCCTTCGGGTAAACACTTCGAGGGCAGGTGGGCAGCCGAAGTACCCATCGAGCCTGTCATCACACCCGGATGCAACTCCATTTTCCTTTTCCAAACTTCAGCAACCTTGGTACCTTCGCATTCCGGCATAGTGGTCATTTTCTGAACATTTGTCCTCTTTTTCTGACGTTGCATTGCTACATCATAGATACAAAGAGAAATGAGATTTTGCAAGGCAGTTGCAACAGGAAGGAATTGAGGTTGCTGATTGCTTCGGAAGAAAATCTCGCTTGGGCTTGGCAGGGAAGGAGAGATACAGGGGAAGATTTGAGTCCGTCACTCACATGCCGAAGTCAGCTCTGTGATGACCAAAGATGCAGACGTCTCGACAGGAAAGTACAGAACTGAAAAGGGACCGGAGGAAGACGTTTTCGTTCTTGAATGATGGCATTGGACGAGCTGAATAATGTGGCTGACTCGCTGAGGGAGTTGAACTTCGTTCGGCTCTGAGGTGGGGTAGAACCTTCGAGACCGTGGCTCTCAAGCGACAAAGCCTACAGGTACTTGATAGGGATCTACTTCGGCAGATGACAGACAGAGGAGACTCAGTAGAAAGATTGATCTCGACTCCCAATAGTTAGGTTATGTAAGTGCTAGACTAGCAGTAGATCCGGAGCGGAGTTTTGCTTATGCTTATTAAAAGACAGGGGACGGAGAAATGCCCCTTTGGTCGTTTGAGACATGCATGACATCCACTTTAGGATTCACCGCTTAAGTCCCCCTCTAAGCATGAGGTAATCATATGCAATTGCAAACCGAAAGAGAATGAAGATGCTGCAGACAGATAAATTTGCTCCCTCTTGGCCTTGCTACGCCTCACTGCAAGAAGCAGCTCGCCTATGCATCTCTTTCCTCTCCAAGGCCCTCAATTCGGACACTTGTCCGAGTCGCCGTACCCTCCAATCAAGTGGCAAGTTCTCGTGCATCTCAACTTCCATCGCCGATGAGAAGAAGTACTTACTCTGAGATCCGAATCACTCCAGCACTTCATACGGAGTTGAGAAAGTCTCTCCATTTCAAGATCATTCCGATCAATCTTCTTAACCCATCGCATCAAGCAGCAGCATCAAAATGTCATCATGTCCTTTAGCGGCCGCAATATCCATGGCACTCTTTCCCCTTCCGTCAACAAGGTCTACATTTGCTCCTTTCTCCAACAACAACTTCACGTTCTCCTGCATATTATTGTCACAAGCTTCCATCAATGCACTTCTTCCCTTCACCTGCTTGTTCACATCTGCTCCTGCATCCAAAAGCATCTCCAGCCTTTCTGAGTCTTTGAACTTGGCAGCCATGACAATGGGAAGTCCTTGACCCATGGCATTCGGATCAGCCCCCTTCTTGAGCAAGTGCGAAAGGACTTCTATCCGATTATCACGCACTGCCGTTGTAAGCGCGGTACAGATATCTTTATGTTGATCATTGATGCCAGCTCCGGCTTTGAGGAGTATGTCGATAGACTCAATGTTGTTGTTGTAAGCAGCCAATTCCAGGATGCCCTTGTGCAGCTTAACGTCTGCTCCTCCGACAATTATCTTCTCAAGTAAAGCTGGCTTGGTTATTGCCATGTAGAGTGGCGAAGTATGGCCCTTGAAATTTGGATCTGCTCCTCTTGCGAGTAGGATATCGAGGATCTCGGGATGATTGTCTCGTATGGCAGTTGTCAATGGGGTATGAATCCCTTGGGCGCTGTCATTAGGATTCACACCTTGATCTAACAGGAAGTTGACCGAATCGATGTTGTTTCTATACACAGCTGCTTCAAGTACTCCAGGGCACTTCTTCGGATCCGCGCCTCCCGCGACCAGCTGCTTAAGGATCGCAGGCCGGCCAGTTGCCATAATGAGTGGTGTATCCTGCCCTTTGAGCATTGGATCAGCACCCTTGGAAAGAAGCAATGCGAGTATCTGAGGGCGATTGTCTCGAATAGCCGTTGTTATAGGGGTGTAAACTCCAGACATTTTCTCATTCGGATCGACCCCAATATCAAGAAGAAATTCGGCGGACTCGATGTTATTCTTGTTAACAGCAGCTGCGAGAACTCCAGGACATTTCAGAGGGTCAGCACCAGCCGCCACCAGTTGTTTGAGGATCTCTGTCCGAGCAGTAGCCATGATTAGTGGTAGTTCCTGACCCTTCAGCATCGGATCTGCTCCACGAGAAAGAAGCAATGCCAGTATGTCCGGTCGATTATCTCGAATGGCGGTGGTAATAGGCGAGTACACATTCTGAATCTTTTCGTTGGGATCGACTCCAATATCCAGCAGAATCTCGACTGATTCTTTCGAGTTACAGTATACTGCTCTTTCCATCACGCCTGGGCACTTGCCGACATCGACACCAGCTGCGAGAAGTTTCCGCAGCAGTCCAGGCGTTTTCACAGCCATGTTTAGAGGCATTTCTTGTCCTTTGAAGTTCGGATCAGCGCCTCTTGCGAGAAGAAGATCCATGATATCGGGGTGTATATCACGAATTGCGGTGGTGAGAGGCGAGTAGCAGTCCTGCCTCTTCTCGTTAGGATCGACACTAGCGTCTAGTAACATCCGTACAGCATCAATATTGTGGTAATATGTCGCGAGCTCCATGATACCTTTCTCCTTGCTAAAGTCTACTCCCGCCGCAATGAGAGGTTTGAGGCAGGCTGGATATCGAATTGCAGCGACAATCGGGTATTCGTTACCTTTGAGATTTGGATCAGCTCCATGGTCCAGAAGTATCTTTACAAATTCTGGTTTGTCCCGAGAACAAGATAGAGCGAGCGCCGTTTGTCCGTTCTTGTTCTTCGCGTTCGGGTCTGCTCCATAGAAAAGCATCTTCTGGATGACAGCGGGAAGAGTGTTACGTCCGCAGGCATGAATAAGACTTGTTTCGCCATTTTTCATTATCAAAGATGGGTCCGCACCGTATTGCAGAAGGAGGTGCACGATATTCTCCTTGTTTTCACCAACCGCCCACGGTAATGATGTCCAATCTGCAGGTGATAGATTTGGGTTCGCGCCATATTGCAGCAGAAGCTTCAACTCGGCTTCCATGCTCCGTCGGGCACCACAAATGAGTGGCATATTTCCGTCCTTGGTGCTGGAATTGGGATCAGCGCCGAACTCAAGGAGTAGCTGGACAGTGGCCGAGTCGCCAAGATGTGTGGCTTCAATGAGAGCGTTTTGCTCAGAGCCAGTGTCAGGAGATACACCGCGGTCCAAGAGTTGCTCGACGATTTTATGTTTCCCAGCAATCACAGCGCTAAGGAGAGCTTTCTGGAGTGATGCATTACCGGCCCCTGAGCTTTGCTTTGGGGTGCGCTGAGGCATTTTTGAGGGGTCAGCTTGGGTCCTGGTCGGCTGGTCATTCGCTGGAGGTTCTTCAACTTCTCGTTGCTCTTCCGAGATGACTGAAATTGGTGCTTCAACGAGCACTTTCTGACCTTCAAGATCTCGGGGTGCACTGCTTTCTGCATCAACCAGAACTTTCTGGTTATCGATAGCTGCAGGAGCTTCCATTTCTTCCGTATTAAGGGTGACTGAAGCTTCCGGTACTCGATCTGACATCGTCAGCTCTGAGACAGCTGGAGTCAAAATCTCATTGCTTGGAGGATATCTGGAACTAGAGCTCTCAGTTGCCGATGTAGGTGTTCCATATATGGAACGATCCGGAACGACATCGCCAGGAAGCTCCTGTGGAGGAACACTGTCTCCAGAAAGCTCAGAGGGCCCTGGGGAAGTCAGAAGCGGCTGAGGCGTCTCAGACTGATGTTGCAATTTTGCGGCCAACACCCCATATTCATACCCAGCTGGAGCAGAACTGGCACTCGGATTACTGATCTCTTGTCAGAATTCAAACAATCCAAAAGAAGTGTCTTCACTTACATATTTGTCAGCAACATTGTCATATTTAGTGCTCCTTTATTAGTTTGCAAGCTATTCCTGACCTTCGCAATATCCTTATCCGCAAAGACTAACCTCCACGTTTTCTGCAACCTGGCAAAAGCACCTCCTCTCTCATAATTCATGAACTTCTGCAGTAATCCCTGTAGGTGTTTGAAATCATCCAGTGTCTTTGCGAGCACTTTGGTGAGTTCTGGGACTGCCTGTCTGGGGAAGGGTTGCTTGGATTTAAAGTGCTCCTTCAGACTCTCCTCGAGAGCGTTGAGAATTTGGGAGATAGAAAGGAAGACCAGGCCGAGGTCACGAAAATCGACCGGCTGGTCGCGTACAGTGTTCATGAATTGGACCATGGAGATGGATATGGTGTTGCCAAGGAGAGTGGTCTCGCTTGTTGTGGTGAGGAGGGTGTCAGCGTCCGCCATTTTGAGATTTGTGATGAACAATACGAGCGATGCGAAGGTGAAGTTTGGGACGGACTGCCTAAGAGTTCCTCCAGGGAATAGAAAGTATAATACTTTCTCTTCAAATGAACAGCAATCAGATCTGTGGACTTGTAGGCTTAGAGGTGAATAAGTGAGGTGGGGTCTTGAAGAAATGCAAGGCTGCAAGGTCTGAAAGCCATACCACGACATCTTCAGGGCAAGGCTTCCATTAATATGGTAGTTTCAAGGACTCATCCCTGAAGTCTTAAGTGTACCAGGCTAGTCAAGTCTCACGGTAAATTAAGTCCGAGACACTGCATTCACTTGACCTCAGTTTGTTCATGCATGTCGTTAATTGGCTCGTCTATTTCAGCTGAAGAGCAGCGACAGTCCTGCAGACGCCACGGCGTCCTGACACAAAATTCAAGAGAAACGAGTAAGGGCCTTAACAATCTAGATTTGAGCAGTTGCACGTGTGCTGCGAGGCTCCGGACTGTGACGGGTAACATGGTCGGTAGCTGGCTGGTCTCAACCCAGTAAGCATTCTCTATTCATATCATTGACGATGTGCAAGAGACCAAGACCAAAACGAAGCTAGAATCAGATCATATTGTAGGATAAAGAGCACTGCTACTTGGCCTTCACGAGCCTCACGAGGCCGTGCTGGAAGCTGAGTCACTCTGGGCCAAAAAGATGCTCACCAATACCCCTTTTCAAGCTCGCCTAAATTGCACTTCCGTTACCGAAGTGCGAGTCAAACAAAGTACTTGACAAAAATAACAATTTTGAATGTCAGAACAAAGCAGGAGGTTTTCGAACACCAACTGTCTCATGCATGTATCAAATCTTACGCTAGAACTTAGTATGAAGAACTTCGAGCAAATTGGTGAAAGTCTAAAGTTGAGAAGAGAGATTTACTTGAGCAATAATAAAATACTGCGCTAGCTTGCGGTCTCTCCCAGCATGTTCTCACACTGAGATTTTGAGGTCAAGGTATGAAGCTCAACAACGTAGAGAAGACTGCTTGAGCGTGGAAGGTGATACTACAAGGCGGTGCAGGTTTGGAGCTGGCAGAAGAAGACTGGGCCAAGGCCGCCGCCGGCAGAAAACGCAACTACCACGCTCACCTGAGGGGTATTTAAATATTTAGATAAGCCAATTTTCCTCGACTCAGATGGTGCCAGAACAGAAAGAGCCTGTATAGGTCAAGTCAATTCTGAGGGTGTAGGAAATGGCCACTACCTAACATCGAACGAGAACTAAAAAAGCAAGTAAAGCAGTTTTTATATTCCCTCCCCCAGCCCCACTGGGCCGAGGGAAGAGTTTTCACATTTTTGCAATTTCTTTTGGGCGTTGTAGGTGCTCATCTCTTTTGTTGACCTTTTTGCTCCCTCCTTTAAAATAGCCGAGGCGGGGACCTTTTTAAGCGGCCGCTAGCACAAAACCTTAGATCTGCTATCGGATTTTCTAAAGCCTTGAAAATAAATTTCGACGAGTTCAGTCCCGCAATCCGCAGAACGAATGATGGCTTCCCAAGCCTCTGGGCGGAAGTCCAAAGCATCTGGACGAGGGAAGAATGACACTCGGTCGCTCAAAAGGAAAAGAGATGCCGAAGACGACGAGAAGTTACAGAAAGCAATTGAAGAATTGGTAAAGCCTAGCCTTTCCTAATCGCATCAGCTTCTAACTCTCGCAGGACCCTAAAGCAGAAATAACAAACTTTTCCGACCTCCCACTGTCGCAAACTACTGCCTCCGGACTCGAAGCCTCGCACTTCAAAACGTTAACTGACATTCAATCGAAGGCCCTACCACTTGCGCTGAAAGGTCGAGACATCCTAGGAGCAGCGAAGACTGGCAGTGGAAAGACTCTGTCATTTTTGATTCCCGTGCTCGAGAACCTGTATAGGCAGAAATGGACCGAGTTGGATGGCTTGGGTGCGCTGATCATATCACCTACCCGAGAACTGGCAATCCAAATATTCGAGGTGCTGCGCAAGATTGGCCGATACCATACGTTCTCTGCGGGACTAGTGATTGGTGGGCGAAGTCTACAGGAAGAACGGGAACGACTGGGAAGGATGAATATACTCGTCTGTACGCCTGGACGAATGCTACAGCATATGGACCAGACGGCGGCTTTCGAGGTGGACAATCTCCAAATGTTAGTTCTGGATGAAGCGGATCGAATTATGGACATGGGCTTTCAGACGTCAGTGGACGCGATTATTGAGCATTTGCCAAAGCAACGGCAGACTATGCTATTCAGCGCGACACAGACGAAGAAGGTTTCAGATTTGGCTAGGTTGAGTCTACGGGATCCTGAATATGTGGCTGTCCATGAAGCTGCTATGAGTGCAACACCTGCGACATTACAGCAGTTCTACGTTGTTACGCCTCTGCCGGAGAAATTAGATACCCTGTACAGCTTCATCAAGGCAAACTTGAAAGCAAAGATTATTGTGTTTATGTCCTCGGGGAAGCAAGTACGGTTTGTCTATGAGAGCTTCCGGCATCTCCAACCCGGTATTCCACTCCTCCACCTTCACGGTCGCCAGAAGCAGACTGCCAGACTAGACATAACTTCGAAGTTTTCAGCATCCAAGAATTCGTGTATATTTGCAACAGATGTGGTTGCCAGAGGTCTTGACTTCCCAGCTGTGGACTGGGTAATTCAAATGGATTGTCCAGAGGATGCAGATACCTACATCCATCGAGTCGGTCGTACAGCTAGATATGAGCGAGCGGGAAAGGCAGTTCTGTTTCTGGATCCCAGCGAGGAAGAGGGTATGATAAAGAGACTGGAACACAAGAAGGTGCCGATCCAACGTACCAAGCCCAGAGAAAAGAAGCAACAGAGCATCAAGAATCAGCTGCAGAACATGTGCTTCCAAGATCCCGAGCTCAAGTATCTGGGTCAGAAAGCTTTCGTCAGTTATACTCGGTCAGTGTTTGTACAAAAGGACAAGGACATCTTCAATATCAACGAGTATGATCTGGAAGGCTATGCAGCGAGTATGGGTCTTCCTGGAGCACCCAAGATCAAGTTCCAGAAAGGTGACAGCGCGAAGATCATCAAGAATGCCCCAAGAGCCGCGTTGTTGAGTGATGAAGATAGCGATGCAGGAGAGGGCGCCAAGAAACTGAAGAAGGATGAAGTGCGAACGAAGTACGATCGGATGTTCGAGCGTCGCAATCAAGACGTTCTATCTGGCCATTACTCAAAGATGATTGCGGACAATGATGTGGATGGAGAGGACCAGAGTGGCGATGCGGACGAGGACAATGACTTCTTGTCAGTGAAGAGAGTTGTGTCAGTCGATGACGATTCCGGTTTGGATGAAGACCCCGTGGCAGCTGGCGGTCCTGCGGCGAAGATTATTCCAGGTATTGGCAAAGAGCCAATTGTGATCGATTCAAAACGAAAGGAGAAGCTTCTTAAATCCAAAAAGAAACTTCTCAAACTCAAAGAGAAGGGGACTAAAATGGTGTTTGATGAGGATGGGAATGCCCATCCAATCTATGAATTGGAGGACGAGGACGCCTTCCATGAGCGCGGCCCTGCCGAAATTCAAAGAGCTAAGTTCTTGGAGGAGGAGGCTGCAAGAGTTCGTGAGGCAGATCTTGATGATAAACAGCTGGCGAAGCAGAAGAAGAGAGAGAAACGCGAGAAGAGAAAGGCGAGAGAGGCCGCAGAGAAAGCTGGCATGGACGAAGATGAGGCTCCTGAGCTTGCAGCAGCTGGAGTTGATGATGAAGATCCAATGGAATTACTACGATCGTTACCGATAGCTGGCGAGGAGGAAGAAGAGGAAGAAGAGCGGCCTTCGAAGAGGCCCAAGAAGTGGTTTGAGGACGACTCGGATGATGAGAAAATTGAGAAGAAGAAAGCCGAGAGGAAAGGCCGTATCATTGAGGCAGAAGATGAACCAGAGACCTTGGAAGATCTCGAGGCTCTTGCAGCAGGTCTCCTCAGTTGAAGTAGCTAGGCAAAGTATTAAAAATACAATTTTGATACCCTCCCCTTTTTGCCCCTCCTTGGACCCTTGACCCCACATTTCGGTTACGAAAACTCAGCTACACGTACGGCATGCGATATTTCGGACCGGACCAGAAAGGGTAGTTCTCACCTTAGAAAGTTCTGGAATAGTTGGCTCAAAGCGAAAGTTGATATTTCCGATGCCCCTTTCTTGTTTACATGTTATATCAGGATAATTAAATCCAGAGAAGATTTATCTCAGACTCGTACCACATGGCGGGGGACACAGCGGCCTTTCTGGCACGGGCTGTCAATATGGTATACCGTAGACATATACCGGGCCTCACCTAATCCATGCTGACGTCCCAAAAGCAATCATATCGAAGTCTCTCATGTAAGACACCTACATGGATCGTAGAGAACGAGATGCAACTGCGTGCACCCCCGGATACCGATGACAATGCGCCCGCCGTCGTTAACGGCTACGATGCCGCCAGCATTCTCCCGATTTGCGCCACTCTCGCCGGGCGTGTGAATGCTTTCTTAGAAGCCGAGGCGCCGACTCCGTTGCTGAAAGCTGTGCAGGAGCAGACGAGAGTTGCTTTGGGGGTGATTTATACGGCGCTGGAAAGATACAGGTACTTTATCACCGGATTCTGCTCTGAAATTGAGCTGTTTTAGCCATCTACAGCGCCATTTGATTTTACTGACATTTGTAACAGTTTAGAAGAAATATCCCTCTCGTACAATGGTGGAAAAGACTGCCTAGTCCTACTCATCCTCCTCCTCTGCGCTCTCTCCAAGTACAAGAATGATGCTCTACCACCCGCCCTCCAATCCGTGTACATCATCTCCAAACACCCCTTCGCCGAGGTCGATTCCTTCGTCGACGAATCAGTTCTTACCTACCGATTAGACTTAGCGCGCTACGCCATGCCCATGAAAGAAGCTTTCAGAAAATACTTAGAGGATAAACCGAACGTAAAGGCGATAATGGTGGGAACGAGGAGGACGGATCCGCATGGACAGAGTTTGACGCATTTTGACGAGACGGATTCGGGATGGCCGGCCTTTATGAGGATACATCCGGTTATTGACTGGCATTATGCGGAGATATGGGCTGTGAGTTCTTCAAGGTGGATTTATAGGAGAAGTTCTGACGAAAATAGTTCATCCGGCATCTCGGGATTCCATATTGCACGTTGTACGACCAAGGATATACCTCCCTTGGTGGTACCACAGATACACATCCGAATCCAGCATTGAAGGATCAAGGTAAAGAGAACAAGAATCAGGCGTTCAGACCGGCATATGAGTTGGTGGAAGATAATGCTGAAAGGCTGGGAAGGGACTGGTAGACATCTTGACTTGCATCATGGTACATAGACATTAGACGGTGGCTGTTTGGTTTGAGCGCCTGTATGTCCCTCCAGAATTTTGAATACTTAAGCAGCAAGGAGCTGATGAATCCACTGCCTTTGACTTTTAATTGCATGCACACGGATGCGTTTCACATAGTTGCTTCTAATTTGGTACTCGTTGACCGGGAAGCAAAAGCACTGCTCCTACGATAGACAACGCCACTGTACTGTCGAAGTCTGCATTTGTCATTTTGCAGAAGCATCAACCTATCTTAACCAAAACCTTCAGATCAGGAAGGAACAGAAAGGCAGCAGGCCAGAGTGCCCTTCGAGTATGAAAGAGCGCTCATTTTCGAGTTCACGAGCTCTCCGATAAGACAAATCCTCTAAACCGCGAAAAGTCCTGTCTAATCAACGAAGTTCTCTTGTCCCTGCGCCTGCTCCTCGAGGTGCGCGGAGCAGCTGTCAGCGTTCTATATTCATATCTTTCAGTGACTCAGCGTTCTATGTTCATCATTTGTCGTCAATTATCCTGTTGCTGTCGTTGTCAACAGTGCTGCCGACCAGGGACGAGCGTCGAAAATCATTAGCACATGAGTTCTTGGAAACGAGGAGTTATTAAGAAGATGGGATCTCCCGTGGTAAAACATCCGGAAACGTGACATATTGATGCGAAAGACTTTATTGGTTCATGCCACGGTAGCTACAAGAATGGGTATATGCCAGCCTCAAACGCCAAAATCAAGAAACACTCCATGCAGCCAATTTATGCTACTTCTCTGACCTCTCCATGCACCCGAACGCGATACAAGCAAGTGTAATCAACCTTTGGTCCACCCCAATTGTTGATGACCCGAACAGCTAACTTGTTAGTAAAACCACGCATTGCCTTCATGTCCAGCTGAACTGGGAAGGCCTGCACGCTGCCCTTCTCAATGTCATACTCCCATGAAGCAATCTTGACAAAGCGGTAGGGCAAAACCGCTTCGCCACGTCCGCCGAAAGTCTTGATCGAGACTTGCCGGATTGCGTCGTATGTGTTGACATCCTCGATGAATGCAACTAACTCCATTTCCTTCGGCGTAGCTCCGGGCTCGAGAGATGCTGATGAGGCAATGTGCTCAACAACTATCTGATCAGGGAAGATTTCATTTCCCAAGAGGACAGCTAAAGTTGGGCCAAAGCCGTTTGAGTCCTTCGCCGGGGAACACCAACAGTCGCCGTGCTCCTCCCATTTGGTGAGAGCAGTCTCTGGAGGATTGGGTTGTGGTACGGGGTTTCTCATCAAGTAATGAGCGTATCTCTTGAAAAAGAAAAGATTCCATCGGGGGTCTATCCAGGTCGGAGATGTTGCATGGGGGTTGATAACCGCCCCAGCGCCTTTGGAGAAGTGGTTGACACGAGTGAGGCCATAGTTCAGCGAGCCCTGTAGATTGGCTTTGGCAAGCGCGTCCAATTGGCCATGGGGAATGAACTTTCGGATCGCATCTTCCGCAATGGCTTTGACATCTTTTGCAGTCAGATGGCTGGATTGACTGGAATCGTGCGTGGCTTTCGCAAGTTGACGGGTAGCAGTGTCCAACCTTGCCTTCATCTGATCCATCTCTAACTGGAGTGCTGGTGCATGCTCGGCCCAGCTGTCGCGAACCATCTGAAGGACGCGTTCTCTGGAAACAACTTGGTTCTCCTCCAGCAACTTTGGGAATTGCTTTATAATTTCTTCACGGGAGATATCCTCGACCTTCGCGTGGTTGATCTTGACCCACTTTTCGAAAGCTCCGTTTGCAATTTTCTCAATCTCTTTGACTGGAACACTCCCGCCTGGGAGCTTCTTGCCGGTGGCGTCGGGGAGTTGCGGGATGATGGTGGGATCAGACCGAATCTTGTCCTGGATCGCATACCAGAAGTCATCGGGAAGAACGGGATTTCCTCTCTTGTCCTTCTTGACAACCAGGAACTCGGGCAGTTTCTGTTCGAGGGTCTTGATGGTCTGCTCGTCGATACCCATCTGGCGGTTGATGCGGCTAACTTGGTATTCAAGAGTGTTGAGGCGACGATGGATGTCTTGCACATCATCAGGTTGGAAGTAATCCAAAGGATGAGCGATCGGGTTGGGAATGAATTGTCCAATGTTGTGCTTGAGTTCGGAACCATATGGAGTAACGAAGGCAAAAACTATTGCGAGAACGACGGCGATAATGGAAAAAAAAGGGAGACAATTTCGTCGCTTCAAACTGCGATCAATTGTAAGCAAGGATCGCGTCAACGGAATTTGAGAAACTCACGAGCTCATCAAGGCCTGGATCTGGTCCCAAAACTTGGTGATGGTAGGCCACAAATTCGGGACATTAACGGGAGGTACAGGAGGAGCACCAGCAGGAGGGGCAGTACTACCGGGAGGGCCACCTGGAGGACCTGGGCCGGCAGCTCTAGGCCGAACAGGATCGGCGGCAATCATTTTAAGTGCGGTATTCTCGGACTGCGCCCGTCTTGCTGGAATATTGCTACCAACAGGATATCTGTTGGAAGAAGCCTGAGGTTCGGTGGGAAGATCGTCGAAGTCCTCGTCAGATTCAATAACTGAGGACTCGATGCCAGCTTGATGGAAGATGGCGCTCTCATTATTGAAACTGCGATTTCCAGTGGATGGAGTTGACTGACGATTGCCACGGGGAGTCTGGGAACCTGATGCTGCAAACTTGTTAGCAAGATTCAGGTGCGAGGATAATAATAGTGGACATACGACCTGCGCGGGAGGTTGAAGGAACAGGTTGAAGGAGGCTTGCGACGATATCTCTCACTTGACCACCACCTTGGTGGGGTGCCATGACTCTAGCAGGCAGTGGGACAGTGTTCGTACCATAAGCCGTGCTTGCCTGGAGGTTGACAGGAGGGAGATTTGCCGATGAGGGACCGCGACGGTTGATGCGCCGGGGAGTGATGTTGGGGATATCTGCAGCAGAGACGGTTGGGGAGGCTCCACGACTGCTAGTCTGACGGCTGGTCGCACGAGTAGTACGTCTTGTAGACATCGTGGGTGTGGGCTGGGGGCGTCGAGGTGTTGAGAATTCGATAGAATCAAGATTGAAAGACAATTCCGAAAGGTTGTCTCCAGAATCAGCAGGTGTGTTCAAATAAGAGTCGATATCTATGACAAAGAGTTAGCAAAGTTGCCTGAAAAGTAAAACCAAAGGTAGCTGACGAAATCTGTCGAGGCGCCCGGACAAAAGAGCTTCGTGAACGAGACTTGACTTTTCTCTGTTTAGAGGATTTGTCATGTCGCAGCTGGAGAACTTTGTTGAAGAAAAGGAGAGACACACAGCAAAGAAATTTGGGGATATATATGTAAAGCTGGGCCATTGTCCCTTAGCGTAGGCCAACTTACTATTGTTGTGCAGCGATGAAGCTATTCACAATTGTCCGCACCCAAGGACAATGGTAACCTCCCAAAATCACAATAAGAAGCTCGAAATTCGGCAGAATATCCAAATTACGCGTCGGTAAAAGATTCGCAGACTATTGTGCCCGTTGTACCGCAATCGACTATAGACGCGCAGAATTGTAGAGGTGGTTAAGCGGTCGAGCGCAAGTTGTTGCAGTGGTCCTCGAGTCGCGGGACGAGGGCGCGACAGGATCTGGACAGTGAGATGCCATTTATTGCTATGGCTACGCTGCTGCTAGTGTAGCAACGCCTGTGAATTCCTCGGCTACCGCAATAATCTCGATTTGGATTATGTGCAACGGGTTTCTCATAGTGGGTGGAATGGTGTTGTTTTGCATTCCACGAAGCATCGAAATTTAGTATTTGTCGTCCACGGACCGCGTCGAGCTTGGATGAAAAGGCCCAAGTCCCCGCCTGCGGTCCCCTGCACGCCAAACAGAAGCACAAAAGCTTGCTGACTCAGCGGACCAGCTTTTGGCAGTGGCTGGTGCTGAGGCTCAAGTTCTGGCGGGGAAAAGCGCCCGCGGGCCTTGTCCTTACTGTTTCCAGCGGTGAGACTTTAATATTGCATGCAATCTGCGGCAACGTCTTCTTTGCTTTTTGAAGACTTGGATCTGAGCTCTTCAGTATGAAAAGCTCATCTCCCGTCCCTGCAGCTTCAGTATTTCTCCGCTGCAGCAGCTCTCTCTCAAAGCAATCTCATGTTACCTATGACGTTGTTCCTGAAAGCACTTGTTGGGGTGCTCGATTAGGGATGGGACCCTTGTGTCCTACTTAAATAATTTTCGTTCGAAACCACCGGCACCCACTTCTTGCCGTCTCGTGATGGTTGATCTGCCCACCGCGCTGCGCTGAAGTTGCTTCCCAATTAACACTCATCCAACGAAGCAAATATGTCTGTCGGTACCGTCTTGATTACTGGGTAAGTGAAACATGTTTGCGCAGAGCTCTTCAAGCTGTCAGGAACCTACAGAGTGGACCTTGACATTTGGCGGGGCCGTTTCCTGCCCCACCATCACCTCGTGTCCAGATTCTTCAGGAGGCCATGCTAACAGTAGTTGCACAGAGGCACCGGTTACATCGGTTCCTTCACCTCTCTCGCCCTCCTCGAGCATGGCTACAAGGTCATCATCGTCGACAGTCTGTACAACTCATCCAAGGTCTCACTCGATCGCATCGAGCTACTCTGCGGAAAACGACCAGAGTTCTACCAAGTAGACATCACCGATGAGGAGGCATTGGACAAGGTGTTCGCCGAAAACCCCAACATTGACAGTGTTATCCACTTCGCCGCGCTGAAGGTGTGTTGCGACAAATGCGGCGAGATTGTGAGAAGATGCTGACGTGAAGCCTCAGGCTGTCGGTGAATCAGGAGAGATCCCTCTCGAATACTACCGAGTCAATGTTGGCGGAACTATCACTCTTCTGCGTTGTATGAAGAAGCATGATGTCCCCAACATTGTCTTCTCCTCGTCTGCCACCGTCTATGGCGATGCAACTCGAGTTCCTAACATGATTCCCATTCCGGAGCACTGCCCAATCGGCCCAACGAACCCTTATGGACGCACGAAGAGTACGATCGAGTTGATTATTACCGACTTCATTGATTCAGAGCGCAACAATGCGAAGAAGGCCGGAAAGCCATTTGAGAAGTGGAATGGAGCCCTACTGAGATACTTCAATCCAGCTGGGTCACACCCGAGCGGCATCATGGGCGAAGATCCCTTGGGCGTGCCATTCAACCTTCTGCCGTTGTTGGGTCAGGTTGCGACTGGGCAGAGAGAGAAGCTTCTTGTCTTCGGTGATGGTGAGTTTGATTTTAGTAAATTTTCAAATGGGAGAACCGAGGAAGATGATATCCATGGAAGTTATGCCATGCATGGTACAACATTGCCTTGTAACGTTGTGGTTGTTTCGAAGATGTTCGCAGAAGTCATTTCGGAGAGACGGTTGCTCTTTTGTCAAGTTGTTTTAAAGAAAGGTCCCACTTCCGGGAATAATCTCAGCCAAGTACGGCAGAGATGTTGGCAAGCAAGAGACTGTACTTGCTTCAACAACAATCGAAGCAACACAGCGCTTTAGCGAAGATTCTATCTCGTTAAGAAGTATCTTTCACTAGGAGAAGTACTTGCTGGTTCATGGTGGCATGGACCTAGGGAGCATTTGTGGTGGTAGTTTTACATAACAGCCAGAATTGTACGTTGAAGAGGAGTTCCTTGGAGCCAAGTGGCTTTACAGGAGATCAGTTAGATGCAGTTTAGGTTGAGAATGTGACAAGATTGTGTATATGTGGTGACGGGGATGATCAAAAGACTCCGCTACCATGATCTCCTGCCGGAACGATATATTGGATCGAAAGTCTTAGAGGAGAAAGTAGTGTGCGTATTTTGTGATTACTTTATGGAGATATTGGACTATGAGGATGAGATGTCGCTTGACAAAAGAAGTTGCACTTAAAAGCGGCTTCTCCTTGGAATACGTTCTAGCTGAAAATGTTTTCTGCAAGCATCGTATTTGTTCTTCTGCGAATATCGGGTCTCTGCCGCACCGCTTCCACGGCGATGTCCACCTGGAGGGGCCAATCTCTCATGCTTAGTATTGCATACGGTGGCCCGAATTGAAGATTCTGCTGTGCAATTATGACAATTTATGAAAACGATCTTATTACTGGTTGTGTTGTACCAAGTACTCCTGTCTTGAGGAAGAATTTTGGTTCCTTCTTGAGATTCTCACTTCATTTGCCCCTAAGTTAACTTTCGCTAACGCCCTTTCTGCCAGACTACCCCTCCCGTGATGGTACTGCTATCCGCGACTACATCCATGTCGTCGACCTCGCAAAGGGCCACTTAGCAGCACTCAACCACCTTCGCGCCCACAACCCCGGCGTCCGTGCCTGGAACCTAGGCTCCGGCCGCGGCTGCACCGTCTTCGAGATGATCAACGCCTTCAGCCACGCCGTCGGACGCCCACTCAAATACGAAGTCGTCGGCCGCCGGGCGGGCGACGTCCTCGATTTGACCGCTAACCCGGCACGTGCCAACGAGGAGCTGAAGTGGAAGACGGAGCTCACACTCGAGGATGCGTGCGAGGATCTCTGGAGATGGGTTAGCAATAATCCAAAGGGGTATCGTCAGGATCCGCCTAAGGAGTTGGTGGAGAAAGTTAAGGCTGCTAGGAAGTAGACCCCGCTTTAAGATTGAGAGGTGATCTGATTTGAATGTGGGACTACGTTCTTACTGCTGAAGATAGATTTTCTGCATCTGCATCTGCATCTGCTTGCATGTTAGTTGTTCGAGAATTGTTGCATATACATTCAGCAAGACCTCAGAAGTCGGATAGATCGTTGTGTACTCATTCAATTCACTTATATGACTGCCGCTGATGGTGGCTTCGAAGTGGCTTCGTCACCTATGTGTAGTCAAGTGAGATGTCATGTTGTGATTCATATGGTTCACAGCTCATGCGACTTGAGTACTCGATACAAGAAGCTATTCTCCTCTATGGCTTCAGCATCAACTTCCCAGTCGTCTTTCGTCCCTCAAGATCAATATGTGCCTTAGCAACATCCGCCAACCGATATGTTTCGTGTACCTGGACATTCATCTTATCCTTGATGATAAAATCAAAGAGCTCAGCCGAATACCGCTCGAATTCCTCGCGAGTATAGATGTATTGGAACAGAGTCGGTCTCAAGATCTTGACGTTCTTCGCTGACAAGCGGCTAATCGTAAGCGGTGGAACAGCTCCAGACTAAATCCCCACGTCAGCAACCACATGCATACAGTAAGCTCCCCAAAAGCTTGACTTGACTCAACCTACCGAGTTTCCATAACTCACAACCGTCCCCTTCCGCGCCACAACTTCCAAATCATTCTCAAACTGGTCCTTCCCAGTACTATCAAACACGGCCGCCACACCCTCACCACCGGTAATCTCCTTAATTTTGCCCACGAAATCCTTTTCGGTTTTGTAATTCACCATAATCTCAGCGCCGTTCTTTTTAGCTAGCGCCATCTTCTCCTCCGTGCTCGCCGTCCCGATCGTGCGTGCTCCAACGGCCTTTAACAATTGACAGAGCCACAACCCGACTCCGCCTGCCGCAGCGTGGACTAGGACCCAGTCGCCTTTTTGTACATGATACGACTCGCGGATCAGAGTGAGTGCGGTGAGACCTTGCATGAGAGCGGCGGCTCCTTGACCGGGAGACAGGCCAGAGGGTAGGATGTGCGCTTTGGCGGCTGGTGCAGCGGTGTATTCGGCGTAGGCGCCGACGCCCATCCAGGCGACGCGGTCGCCGACTTTGAGGTTGTAGAAGTTTCCAGAGGGGCCGAGAGCGACGACTACGCCTTCTGCTTCGCGGCCTAGGATCTCGGGTTTCTGGGAGGGGTAGAGGCCGGTACGGAAGTAGCTGAAGAGAGGCAATTGTTAGCTGGGATTGAAGGTGAGGGAGGATGAGGTACGTGTCGATGTAGTTGATGCCAATAAACTCGTTCTTGACGAGGATCTCGCCCTCTTTAGGCGTGGGAACAGGGAGATCAGTCTTGTACTGCAAAACCTCTGGGCCACCAGTCTTCTCGACGAGGACACCTTTCATGGTCTTAGGGATTGAGGTCGCCATGGTTTGATGCAAAGATGGGCTCTTGAAGTGCTGGTTTAGTTGTGTTAAACGTAGAGTGGGCGTGAGGCTCGATTTGAGGAGACGGGTGGTGTGTCGTGCAGACATGCAGTCTTTTATTTCCTCAAAGTAAGATCTTGGGATTGGAGGTCACGCAATTGCAATTGCGGTTGCATAATGGAGAATATGGTGGGTTGACTGATTGCTTAGCAATTATGGCTTTGGATTCTCCACTCTTGCAGCTCTCAGACATGACGTTTCCTGGGTTTGCCATGCTGCCCCTCCTATTTTTATTGCCGAGGCTGGGGTATCCCGCAGGGGTAGCTTCCATGGGAGCTCCATGGTCCGAATTGCGGAGGGCGTGTGTTTTGACCTTCTTCTTGCTTGGCGTCGTCTACACCTTGCAAGCAAAGAGGACTGTACCTTGCCTATCCATATGTTTTTGAAGACTGATCCTTCTTTTTTCCCCTTGCAATGAATTTTATGTGCGAAGAGGGAATCTCGCAACATGAAGGTTCCGGAGTCACGACGCTGCATCATGGCCGTCCAATGTCGGTCGCCGTCTTTTATATGATTGTCATCTTGAAGTTTGGATAGCCTTGGGAATAATCACTGCTGACCCTTCGGGGATCAAATAGATCTATCTTTCAGCTCAAGATCTTGTCAATCGGCCAATGACCCAAAGAGGAAACCGATTGTATACGCAGGCTTGATAGTAACGAGGTGGTCGCTCTCGTCGTGACTTGGAGAGCACTTATTGAGATTTTTTGGCTCGAAATAAATTTCCTATCCTCTTGAAACCTTCCTCTAGCTAGGTAGTCACTCATATCTATCTTAACAGACAGCCCGTCTATGGCTCCTTAGCGTTTAGAAGATGAACTGAAATTCATACGACTGACTCTTGCTTAGCAGAAATATTTGCAGCCCTCTTACTCGAAACTTATCATGTTATGGTCCAACGTTTTCGTGGCAGCGGAACTCACCCTATCATTGAATGATCTTCATGCTGCAGCTCACTGAAATTAATCGTCAGCGAGTTCGAAGACAGCCTCGACCGGGTTTGGAACATACACGCTTGGAAGCTTCAGAATGGGGACTTCTCATGCTAGCTCTTATTCTTGCTCCGAGAAGCGGTCCGCTCAAGAACTTTCTCAGGACTGGGGCCACCAGAGTCTTGCGCTCTTCAGCAAGGTCCGATTCACTGAGATGAGAATGACGATCAAGATTATGATGAAGAGGCTGAACAGGAATACATGTAAGACAGCAGCGAATCTGACAATCCAGAGAGTGGCTATAGCCTGTGAGATGAAGACATTGTTGAGTGCTTCGACTTCTTTTGAATATGGAACACCTATTTTGGAACACCAGTAGATTTGCTGTGTATTTGACTGGATTGCTCAATACGCGGCAGGAAGTATCAGTAAAAACGAGCATGTCTAGGCTTTGAGGATCTCTTACATAATTCTGGGACTCTCCTCGCTATGTCGTACGTAGAAGCGGTGGAAATTTTTTTTGAAGGCCAAGAGTCATAATTTTGAAGAAACACATGAGGTATCGAAAGTTATGCGTTGTCTTCGCATGCTGTTTTGTCACTTGAGATGTCGCCAATACATTGGGCGTAATAGTTATTGTCGCTTGCTTGCATGTAATACAAAGCTCCAAGCTCAGTAGATGCGGGTATCTTTGATTCTTTTCCATCCATGCTATGCCCAAAGACCAGAGGTTCAAAATATTTAACACCCAAAGATATCGAGCAATCATGTGACTACGCAGAGTCCTCTCCACTCTCTGACTCGGAATGCGAGGAGAGATCGCTCTCAACTGCTTTGTCTTTCCCCTTGACATCCTTCTTCTTCCCTCTCTTACTCCTGGAGAGCTTAGCAGCATCTCTCGGGGAAGAAATTGCGTCCATGTACTCTTCACCAGTCATTGCGCTTTTCAGCTGTGGAAGCCTTTCTAAGAGCTCGCTTGGAGGAATACCATTGCTAGCACCGACCAACAAGGTTGACTGGTACGTCGTCCACGCCTCGTCGCTATCCTCATCAACGTACCGCATAACCCTCCATGGTTCGTCTTGTGCACTTGTTAATCGCTTCATGAAATCATCACCAGACGCGTCTTCTCCATCATTGCTGGACTTGACAGTCATATGAACAGCACGGGCCTCTTGAACACGTCCTCCTGGTCCTTCACGTGCTCGGGTCAAACGTTCTTGCTCAGCCTGGGCATCAATGTGGTGGAATTGAGGTCGTAACTGGACAATGTGATCAACAGGGGTGAGGTGAAGTTGGGCTTTATGAATATTAGCATATGAATCTGAAAATGGTAAGACACACCCACTGCCGCTAACAACTGTACCAATCATGTAATTCGGAGTCGTCGAGTCTTGTAGCATGTACTGCCCCCCCAAAGTGACTTTGGTCAAGACTTGCCCTGACTGAACCGCCCCATCGTAGTCCTCCAATAGTCTTTCTTGGTAAAGCAGCTCATCCGCAGGATTTCCCCGGCCTCTGCCTCGCACAGTGGGTGCCGTGCCTCCAATTCCAAATCCACCTGCCAAGCCATGATTTCCTCCATTCCTAGCTGTGTTGCTCTTGTTCATTGCATCTCCCCATTTGATGCCTTTCTCCCTGTCAAAGAAGTTATGAGGATTTATAGGGACGTCTACCTCCATCATTCCGGCCTCGGGCTTGATTCTCATCTCGAGTGGCTTCATTCCGTTCTTTTCTGAGTAGCTTTGGGCGGCATTTCGTTCGACGTATTGAAGGACCATCACCTTCTTGCCATCATCAAGGCGTGGTTTTATGAAGACGTCGAAGGATGCAACAACTGGATCGTTGTCCTCATGAGGATCCGCTGTGTTCGTTGTGAATTGATTGGCCTGAGAAGAGAAAGAGTCTACGTCTGCTATGCTCGCCATGTTGCCCAATGGTTTCCAGTACCTGCTACCTCTCTAGAAGAAGCTTCAATTTTTGTCGGAAGACTTTGAGTATCTTGAACACAAGCAACCGTGGGGTTGGTTGCTGGGAGACTTTTCTCAAGTTCTAGAAAGCGTTCTTGTGGTCGTGCGGTGACTCAAGGTGTTAGAGGGAAGAACAGTATTCTGGTCGTGGATTCGGCGGCCATGAACATACTCATCTCTAATCATCGGGCTTGACACGGCAAATTCAGACACCGCTTTTGATTTCTTTTCAAGTTCTCTACTGCATCGCATTTCGTAACTTTTTTTGGCGGGAATATTTTCGGATCGGAATTCCTCTATCTGAGTTATCTCCGATCGAGGGGTATTTTTGGAGCCATGCCGTCTTAGGGCTAGCTTGCTCAGCCGCCACAGGTGACGACTCAAGGTTCTGGTGCTCTCAGGCAGACGGGGCGATTTTCACCAGACCTTTAACCCATTCACCTCGCCCCCATCAACACAAATTACACCCAGTCGTTTCCAAACCAGCAAACCTTCTCTATCTTACAGAAACAACCCACAACTAGAAATACCAAACAAAGAATATCATAATGTGCTCCGCAGACATCTTCCTCGGATTGATAGCCATCCTTTTCCCGCCTCTCGCAGGTATGCTTTTGCCCCATCACTTTCCAAGACTCGGAGACAAATCTGCAATGCTCTAAAGTTTTCTGGATGGGTACTGACACATCTGCAGTCTGGGTTAAGTGCGGCATCTGCTCAGCCGACTCGCTCATCAACATCTGTCTTTGCATGCTGGGCTACATCCCAGGTCTCCTGCACGCCTGGTACATCATCGCCAAGTTCCCCGAATACGACTATGACTCCATCCCTCAAGATGCAGAGTCCGCCCGTGTAACATATATCGTTGTTCAGGGCCCCAACGGACAACAAAGAGTGCCTAAGAACACTGGAAACTCGAGACCGGCAAACGCTGGCTACGGAACTACGGCTCCTATGGCTCCTCAGGTTCACCAGGATCAGAATGGTACATGGGGAAATGATGCGGCGGAGGGAAGCTCTGGTAGTGCGGTTCCGCCATCTTACGAGCAGGCCGTGCAAGGTGACCACAAAGTGCAGACCCGGGATTAGAGGGATTAAAGGATGCTGCCGGATTGGATTCGGAGGGAGACATAGCAGTAAAGCTGCTATTGGATGATGGGCATATGATGGAACGAACTGGACGACTGGACTTCACAAGGACTGGCGTTTAGGGAGGAAGGGTTCATCATAACTGTATTGTACGACTGTACTTCTTCTCGGAGCAATGGCTTGGGTCGCATTTGGGGATTTTCAACAATCGATTGTTTTTGACTCATCGGCTCTAAGCCTCAAAGTCTCATGTGAATTTATATATCAATCAGTGATTCAGCCACGGTCAAATGAGATATTATGCTTGTTCACCAATCGTGATTCCATTAGCCTACGATATCACACTCATGCTTGCTTCAGGGAAACTTCCCCATACCAGGGGTCTATCTATGATTCTGGTGTTCATAGGTGCCAGGACCTTAATTCGCCTTTTCTTTTCATCCACGTCGGAGACATAAACGAATCCCATGACGCTTGCGTCTCTGATCGTATCTTGGGAATCATGGATCGAGGCATACATTACTGCAAGCATGCAGTGTGCCATCTGTGGATTGGGCTCAGTCTTCTCGTAGAGCTCTGACTCTGACTCCTCCTCGCCGCCAGGCATAAATGAAGATGCGCCCGCTATTCGCATAAATCAGCAAAAGAATCCAACAAAAGAAAAAAGGGTTAGAGTTTCTACCTTCTCTAATTCTGTATATCGTGACATCGTCGAAACTGATTTGCTGAGTATGCGGACTGAGAGTGCTCTTGGAGTCGCCGAAGAAGTACTCCTTAATGGCAGCCTCTCTCGTCATCTGCATATACTCGTCGTCTCTGTCTACACAACCTCCTGACTTGTCAAGCTTGACCATCTCAATTGGCTGCCCAGTGCTTGTTCTGTAAGTAGAGAATCGCCGTTGCATCTCACTGTGCAATCTTTCAGATCCCAAGACGAGAATTGTGTTGACTGAAAATTCCGAGACGATATGCGATATCAACTCATATCCTCCCTTTCCTTGGCTTATGATACCTGGTGTGTCAACGATCATTCCAGCCTCCTTGATTTTGGGGTCCTCCACAAGCCTGCCCGTCGTAGAGACAGCTAGTCTCGTCACCAACGCTTTGAATAGCTTGGTATTATCCTCTGGACTTGGCAAGCCATAGTAATAGCACAACGGCAGCTTGACAGGCACCGGGCTCGACGTACTCGTAGGACTGCTTCCCCAGCCCTGCTCCACATCCAATATACTCGCAAACGGCGTCGCCGTCAAACTTCCCGGTATCGAAAGCAGTCCTTCTCTCGAATCCGTGTTTATGACCATCGGCTGTCTTCCCATGCGCAGCGCATAAGCCGTCAAGAGCTTCACCAAACTCGTCTTGCCCGCATTATTCGGTCCAACGACCAGGACTCTGGGTCCTTCGCCCCTGTTTTGCACTGCCTCGTCGCGCAGCTTCTCGAGTGCGAAGTGCGTGTTGGCATATTGTATCATGGGCGTCTCTTCAGCAGTATACTCTTCGCAGGAACCGGTGACTTCGAGACGGCAGCCGTGCCATGTGTATATTGAGGATTTTTGGCCGCAGAATGTGTAGACGTGGTTTAGGGCGAGCTCGGTGCCGAATATCTCAGCGGTTCCTGTGAGTACCTGGTAGTTTTTAGCTTTGAAACAAGAAGAAATACATGGGGACATCAGCTAACATACTCTGACTTCGATACTCTGTCCAATTGCGACTTCAAAGCGCCATTCTGAGTTCGCCTGGAGCTCGTGGACAGCTACCTTGGCTGCAAGTACCGGCACTGACTGCGTAGCCTGCTGTCTGTCAGCATTGTGGTTCTTTCTTGCTTATGAAAGTTATCCTACAGCTGGTACAGCTTGCCCGAGACCTGGAATCGACATCATCTTGCTCCCTTCCCCGTCGTTGCTGATCTTGGCAAGCCCGTCACTTTCCCATAAAGTTTAAGCTTTGCGGCTAGGCAGGGGTAAGTAGATATTCAGCCTTGTGGGGGCGGAATGAGGCTGGTTTGCGGTGAGGGGCAGAAAATGCCTAGTTACCCGTAGATAATGGTAGAAGAGGTCACAACATGTTCAAATGGATGTCTGCTTTTTATCTGCATTCCAAGGGAATGAATGTTTTCATCTCACTTGAATACGGTCAAACGACGAACTAGTTAGCTCTACCGCTACCTCACAAACATAAACTCTACTTAGTGATTATGAAAATTACTAATAAACTGGCGAGTGGATTTTCTATGTCTGCTCCTAATGGGTATCTAATACATAGCATTTGTATGATCTATGCTCATAACCCAGGAACTCCAAAGCCATGCCTTAAAATGCCCTGGGATCTCAGTTCAAGCCTTCCCGAGATCCTGAAGAATGTCGCCTATTCTCCTAACACCAAGCAAAGCGTTTTTATCGGGTCCCATACCCGGTACCCAGTCCGCATGAGCAAAGTCTATGACTTTGACGACGTATATTTTCGGGCCGAGGTCATCTTCCTCGTCCTCTTCCGAGTTTTCTCCATCACCATTTACCAAAGTCGCAGGTGACTTGCTGGCCTCCTCCATAGCCAGTCTCAGCGCGGCTCCGTCGCCTTCGAACACAAATAGTAGGCTGGCGGAGTACATTCGACTTTCCTGATTCGCCAATACCTCTTCAATCCTTTTAACATCGGCCGATAATGCTTGTGCCACTAGCCTTCCCAACTCCTCGTCGATACCAGCCGACTCGGAGAATATGAAGTTCCTAAACGCCTCATGCACATTGTCTTTCGAAAGAGAAAAACGGCCGTAATTCTTGTCGTAAATTTTGTATCCCTCTTCGTCTATATCTGGTCCCTTAGCGCCGTTACCTTGCCAGACTCTCATACCAGCTACTCGAAACCCAAGCTCTTTATGTGTAGTCTCCTCTGTGACCTTATCAAAACGGATCTTCTTCTCTTCAGGCGCATCGTCTGCCCATAACCTAACGCCGAGTTTCACATCCAAGATATTAGGTTTGACAAAGCCGTGTGCGGCGTTCTCAAGGACCACAGCCAGGTTGGTCTCTATTCTCTTTCCCGTCTTGACAGGAACCACCACTTCTGGTATCGAGTGTTTCGCTATCAGCGCAGCGCCTGCTTCCTCGATGGTTTCCACATTCTGGGTCTCGTCAAGCGTCAAGGTACCCAAAAACGTAGGCATATACTCCGCGAACTCAGGATGCGCCGCGATTGAGGCTTCGTAGAAGGCGACCTCGGCCTGTGTACAGGGCTTAATAAAAAGCTCGCCGTCGACATCGGATAGTGTACCATCACTGCTCGCGTGTCAGCTCTATGTTCAGGTGCGGGGGCCAAATGCGCAACGTACTGGCCCGCGACCGCATAATTATAGTCGATCAAGTCTGCGCGCGTGGGCAGAGGCTTCGCCATATTGCTCACTGGACTCGAGTCGCAGATGCTATGACTCTATCATGATGGGGAGAAGTATTAGAATCGAAAATGCCACAGGATTTGCGCCGGGTTTTGCGTAAAAAGAAAGTACAAGAATGAATGAGGGAATAAGGCTGAGCAACGGGAAAAGGGCAGGCGGGCGTAGCCTGGGTTGGTGTCGTGGCTTCAGTAAATGCTCGAAGAGGATCCCCACGCACCCGCGAATATGCAAGGTTTCCGAGAGATTGCGCTTAGAATTTGGCACTAAAGATGCAGAAAGCCAGGGACGTTACCCTATCGGGAGGCGGTGAATGGACCCTGGAGAGCGAGTCCGAGGTACAAAAGCCTCTCGAGTCTCACTCACTGCACACAGCCACGACAGAGGCAACGTCTTAGTAAGAGGCAGAGCAGAGGGCAAATTCATATTGGACCTATTGTCGTAAGATACTCTTTTATGGCATAGCCATCATGCATAAGTACTGCAGCTCCATTGATGTCTTAATTATTGGGCTTGCCGGAATTAACCTACTGTTCGAACACAGCTGTGAACGTCCCTAGAGGTCAGCTGAACCGAGTATGCTCTACAACTCCAAGGACCATTTGTATCTAGACTGCAAGTATCTTCATCTTCACTAATATAATCTTAGAATAAGAAACCCGTTCGAGACCTTGCTGGCTGATAGGGGTTCGACAAAGTCCAACGTTCAGGCTAGTACGTCCCTGCATTGGGCTCTCGAAGCTCGAGACAAGACATTGCCACCACAAGACACTCTTCAGAAGCTTGAAGCTTCAAATTTGTGCCGCTTCTTCTCAAGTCGGGTCTATCAAACCTGGTCTGTGATCCATGCACTAGATGCCACTCCTGCTTGCATAGCAAGGTCTGAAGATTGGAAAGGGGCTATGTCATCTTCACGTTTTGGTTGCCTGCTCTCCCGCTGGTCTTATTATGCTCGGAAGTTCAGTTGACCAAATCTCGACGAGGGATAAGTTGCGAAGCATCTTCTGATCTTTTGCTTGTTAGCCTTATGTTCTTCATTCTTTTTTGGTCTTGAAGAAATCCCACAGTTTTTGAATCTTTTGGCTTCGTCAAATCCAACGAAGCCGTATGAAGAGCGCAACTACAAAGACGTTAGAAGCTTGAAACAATCTTCATAGCACAAGCGTTTTGTAAACAAGAAATCTGCATTTGAACACTTTTGAGTCTTAAAATGAAAAATATGTGGAGTCTGTGCTGTAATAGAAGTTGAAAAGCTTGCTACAGGGCAATGAACTTGAAACACTGCAAATGAAATGCTACAGCTACCTTCGAGGTTCAAATGACCAAGTCTAGTTACAGGGACTTTGGGAGATCAGCTGCCTGTAGAAAAATTTGTGGGTACGAAACGACAGATCACCAAGTGCAATCGTCGAGGTGGGACCAAAGCACGCACTGCGGATTGCTGCACACGGCCTCTGCTCTCCAAACAGGACTTTCCATTTTGAGTTTCGCAGTCCTTACCCACCCAAACAGACAGTCAAAGAAAGTCAATTGAGTTTCTCTGATCAGAAAGGATCAAGGGCCAAGGACCCCAGCTACCCCAGCTACCCCACACATCTTGAATTCCCCACGATCTCGGCAAGAGCCAAGTCGTTTGCTCCCGGCAAACAACCAAGTCAGCCAGAGATTACACAAACCAGTTGAATTGATTTCTCCCCTGGAATCGCAGTCGCCAAAAGAACTGTGAGTCGTCCCTCTCGACCGCTGTTTTACTTTTCTTATCGTTATCGCTGGGGCCGGTCCTTCTTCTTTAGGTAGCAGATGAGCACCGTCTCTTCAACGCCAAAACGCTTGCGAAAAGACTTCGCCAGACAAATCTCCCCATCTTCCAGTCACCTCTAAATTTCCAACCTCCTTGACATCAGCCAATCTGGGTCGGCTCCTATCGGTTGATAAGTTCACCAAAAGCAATTCTCCTTAAGTGCAATCTAGGTACATCTACCTGCGACCGTGGGTATAAAACCTGCTCATTGCTGAACTGTCTCTCGCTGTTCATCGAACTCACTTTTGTCGCACTACATCATCTATCTCTAGATTACGATCGCTGTTTCGTACTCACCCATTATCTCTGCAGAGCGTAACATCGACTTTCTAGACCCGCTAGTCGTAATCCACCATGGCTGCTAAGGCAGTTCGAGAAGAAGAGATCGCCCATCTGTCTAGGGCTGTTAGCGACGTTGATCTGAAGGCGGCACTCGAGAAAGTCCCAGTCTCGAACCTGCCCGAGTATGGCGTTCGCTACATCAAGGATGAACTCCTCAGCATCAGACTCGAAACTGAGCATGTTGAACGTGCAGAATTTCACACTCCCAAGGGAGTCCTGACCCCTGCTCTATTCATGGCACCTAAGCCTCCCGCGCCCACTCCTGTTGTTCCTGCTAGCCCCGAGGGAGCTGCTACCCCGTCCAGAAACTCACCAGAAAAACTTGAGTCTAAGGCTGAGAACGGTAATGGTGGGGTTGCCGGTAAGTCTAAGGCTACCTATGCAGGTGAGGAGGGTGCACAGGAGGAGCCAAAGAAGCCAAAGCAGCGAGCAACTGGTTTTGAGGGTAAGTTCTTCATCAAACTTTTGTCAAAGAAAGGGTCAAGGCTGATGTCTTCCCAAGAGTTCTATGCTGATCCACCCATGAGTATTGATGATTATGAGGAGGAGATGGACATCTATGACCCGTAAGTCATTCTGGTCTTCTTGCCTAATAATTAATGCTTTGTACTAAGGTTGTTTCTAGGGACCGCCCCTTCACTGAGTAGGTTGCCACTGTTCTCGCAAAGTTTTAGACTAACATGTCTAGACGTATCCAAACCTGCCTTCAACGCTACCGAGCCCGTCGTAAGCTAGATGAGGAGCGAGCCAACATCCTGACCAAGTACTTGGTGCTCGGAGGTGTTGATACTGCTCCCAAGCAGTTCACTGGAGGACTCGATGAGAAGACTTTGGAGGAGGCAACCGCTAACGAAATCGCTGCACTGAAGGCAACTGACTATGTCCACACTACTCCCAATCCTCATTCCAAATACTATGATGGATCTGATAATTGGGTCATCCACTGGGAGGGTGTTGCTAAGGGTTTCTTGTAAGCTTACTGATTTATCCGTGCTTGATATGTTGGAGCTTACCGTCCATAGCTCCTACAGAGTCCCCAACATGTTTGGCAATACTTCTGAGTCCAAGATCAAGACCATTTGTTCCGTCATTCGCAACTTCCTCAACTATGTCCTCCAGCACAATGTCTGCCCCGACTACATGGTCGATGTCATGGCTGCCCGTGAGATCTGCACCAAGGCTGAGTACGAGCTCGGCTGCATCCGTAAACTCTACCATAATCTCCCAGGTGACTTCAACATCTCGGCCTCAACCCTCTACGGCGGTCGTTACAAGGATGTCTACCTGACGAACAAGGCTTGGGGTCCACCTGATGCAGATCCTCTCGAGATTGTCGTCAATGGCATTCCCCTGGGCGAGGCCGAGAGAATCTTCAAGACTGCAATTGCCTTTGCTGCCGAGGATAAGTACTTCATGGAGGTCATGAAGCCTGATGTTTTCATCATGAAGACCTACAGAAAGTGCTACGAGGTTGTCGACATCTTCCGAGCTGATAATCATTGCAAGGCTGAATACGCACAAGTCAAGAATACCAAGGGTGAGACTGGCTTTATCAAGGCTTTGGGTGTCATTCGATTCAAGAACTGGAAGGGCCCGGGTCTAGTTGAGGAAGACTGTCCTGATGATGAGGTTAAGAAGGTCGACGAGAAGGAGGAGATCCGCATGTTCCTTGAGGACGATATTCTGCAATACTGCTTCGTTGGCTTGAAGATGGAAGTCTTGGTCAATGAACTGAATATCGGTCTCAGATTCTTTGATACGGTGCTTGGTTTGTACTGCTCATTCCATACTATCCTCCCTAACGAGAAGATGAAGAACTGGAAGGAGCCTGGTAAGTTTCTGCCATCCCTGAATTTTACGAGCGGGTGAAATTCTGATTGATGACAGTCCCTAATACCCGACCACCACCCACTGAGGATGATCCTGACGTCGAGGAGTGAGCTATGGCCGCAGCCACTGAGGCCGAGTTCGAGGAGGAGGAGAAAGCATATAACGCTGCCTGAGTGGGTCTGCTTTTGGGATGAATGATCACACGGCTACACGTCCATAATCCTTCAACCTTTCTACACACATACATTGCTTGATCTCTAGGATGGCGCATTCCTTTGCACGGCTCGCGGGCAGCACTTTCGATCCTAGGGTTACATTACGATGCGACACAATAGATTGCTATTTTCTTTCTTCCTTTCTTCCTTTCTTTGCGATGATTTCGGTGGATACCCCTCTCGACTGCAATTTTCCGGCGCATGGCACAAAACAAGCAGAGCATGGATGCGGATACCCCACAAAGGTCTACATACTAGCTGGCGCACGGATAGGCACGGAGTCCTAGGTAGGGTAGTCAGTCAGTCAGCCGGTCACAAAAATTACAGCGGTGCTTTTACTTCTAATTGATCCTAAGCGAACAAGTTTGTGAAGGTGAAATATACGAACTCGAGAAGGTTGGGGTATGATAGGCGAATCCTGTTAGATTCCCGACTGGATGGTAACAGTTCCCCACGCCGGTCCCTTCGGCAGATGTGCAGTAATATACGGGTATATATTCCATCAATACCAACTACCTTATTGGCTGCTTTCGACATAGAGGTCATGCTTCCTTAGGATTCCCGGTAGTACGATATTTCTGTATTAGTCATGGAAGTGCATGTTCCGTTACTGGTAAACGGGTGGCTCGGTTAATTGTAGTAGCTAGGCTCAAAGAGGAAATGTAGACAAGGAGGGGAATGCACTGGAGGTGGAAGGGAATGTGAGACTTGATGGGTGTGATTTATTTTTGCAAAATTTCTGCTTCAACACATCTTGTACATGTAGAGTTTATTCCTACTTCTTCTAGATGACTTAACAATGGCAAGTATGCAAGTCTTATTTTCAAGGCCCACGCGGCTGATTGCGAATGTAGGCTTACCTCTCGAGCATGAGATCTACTTTCTGGTTCTCACTACCAGTCCTTCTGCTCGCCGCTATTTTGTCCAAATACTTCCTTAAATCATTTGACTGGTACATATGGCCCCTAACGACTGATTCCAACGCCTCCAACCTCTTTGTCTGTCCTCAAACCCACGCCTACACCACGCAGCTCATCTCCATCGATCCCCTTCTCATATACATCAATGACTTCGTTTCTAACTCGGAGATCGAGGGTTTGATAGAACTCGGGTACCTGTCTTTCCACATTCCCACTCTCTCTCCTTCGGCATCTTCTCTTCCTTACTAACAACACGCAGTATCCCCAATCTATCTCCATTTTTCGTCTACCTCCACGGCACCAAACGTCCCTCTATCGAACGCACTTCTCACTCCGCTGGTCTAAATCCTACACACCCAGTAGTCTCATGCGTATTAAATCGTTCGCGCGAGTTTATGGGCGCCTTCATACCTGCTGAAAGCGATTTTGGGACGCCACAAATGGTGAGGTATGAAGGCGAGCAGAAGTTTGATCTGCATAAGGATTGGTATCCTTCCCCACAGCTACTTCGAGACGACAGTGTCATCAATCGCTTGAATAGGGAGTTAGGAACAGGGAAATGGTATTTCAATCGCCTGGCCAGCTTTTTCGTGTATCTGGATGATGGAGGTGCGGAGGCAGGGACGTGGTTCCAGGAGATTGATGCGAGGGAGGATGGGGGAACTGGAATGTGGAAGCGGGCTAGATATGTGGAAGGCGGAACGGTTTTCGCGCCAAGGAAAGGAAATGCATTATTCTGGGTAAATCTACATGCTAATGGGACGGGAGATGAGAGGGTTGTGCATGCGGGATCGGAGTTGAAGGAGGGTCGGAAGACGGCAATGAATATTTGGCCAAGGGTGTTTTATAGAGAGGAGTAGGCAAGAGACGAGAAAGTGAGCTGGAATGTGAAAAGGATTTGATGAAATGACGGCATCCAGCCGGTTTCCTGTCCGGGTCATTTGAGGATTTGATCAGGTCAGATGTTTAGAAAGCATTAACTTTGCAACCATCTAATTCGCTCGTCTGCGAAATTAATTTTGAGGCTTTGTCTGACCGGGCTCTCCTTCAAATTCATACTCTCAAATTATCTCTGCTTCCCAACGACTCCAGTAGACAAAACCCGTACTCGCTTCCCCTATTTCGGAGATACTAGCGATCAACCATTAAATCCGAAATGGTACCGATAACCGATAAGTTATTGAGAAAGTTGAGACCTTACATCTACAGCCTCTTGAATATCCGCGCGAGTCGTACGCTCCCTCGACGCGCCGAAGAGGCATCACGATGGCGTACATAGCTCCAATACATCGCCCAAGCAGTGTGCGCCATGCAATCAAGCTGAATCTCTTGGACCGCAAAGAGGAATGTCTTGTGCTTGGGTATGGACCCCTCTTTGGAGTCTCGAATCTAGCTAATAATCTGCAGAAAGGCGAACCGAATCGAAATATGGCGGCAGGTACCGGAAGGAGGATTACAAATGTTCTCCTCGAAAGCAATTAACGGCCAAATTGCTATGCTTGAGAGGATACGACCGGAAGGATCCAAGCTCGACCACCTCTTCATCGGTACGGTTCGATTCCAGTACTTCACTGTGTCATGGAATCCCGAAACAGAAGAACTGGAGGCAGACTCGCGGTTTACAGACGCTACGGAAAAGCATATGCGGGACTCAGAGAGCAGGAACCAATGTTTCGTGGATCCAACAAGTCGCTTTATGGCCCTAGAACTCTACGAAGGAATTCTGAATTTGATAAAAATCAAGAAGATACATAAGTCTTCCAAGGGTATTCTAGACGATCCACATCAGATTCGAGTCTGCGAGTTGAATGTTCGGGCAACCACATTCCTTTTCACGGGAACGAAGCAACCAAAAATCGCCTTCCTGTGGCAGAACGGTGCGGGAGGTGAAGTGCGGTTATCGACGTATCGAATATCGGACGACAAGGGATCGTATTCATCCACTTATGAGAAGAAGGACCGAGAGAATGATGTCGGTGAACTTGATGCTGGTGCGACCCACCTTATTCCAGTACCGAAAGCATCCTCGAGACGGCCTCTCCTGCGGACCGAGAGAGTTGCTAAAGCACAGATGGGAGGGGTAATCGTGGTGGGGGAGACACGGATGACATACATAGACGATGAGAGCAAAGCGATGGTCCAGTACTTTCTGCAAGAAGCGACCATATTTGCTGCGTGGGAGCGAATCGATGACCACCACTACTTGCTGGCAGATATGTACGGCAAGCTCTTTGTCTTGACAATTCAAGAGGACCATAGAAGCGGTGTTGTCACTGGCATGGCCATCAAGGAACTAGGAATAACTACCACCGCAACAGTTATGGTGTATCTGGACAATGGGCTTCTCTACATCGGCTCTCATGAGGGCGATTCGCAACTGCTCCAATTGAATTTGGATGCGGAACTTGATATGGACGATGGAGAGGAGAATGCGGCGATCAAATTATTGCAAACTTTTCCTAACATTGCTCCTATCCTGGACTTCGCAGTCATGGACATGGGAAACCGAGAAGGGGAAACGCAGACAAACGAATACTCTTCAGGGCAAGCTCGCCTGGTTACTGGAAGTGGTGCCTTTACTACCGGAAGTTTAAGAAGTGTGCGAAGTGGCGTAGGTCTCGAGGACCAAGGGACGATGGCCGACATGGATGATATTCTCGGACTATTTTCATTGCGTTCAAGTGAGCAAGCCACACAGGTTGATATCCTCGCCGTCTCTTTGCCTATCGAAACAAGGATATTCAGATTTGATCCAGACGGCGAGGTAGAAGAGTTGTCCGAATTCCGAGGGTTTTCAATGGAAGAGCCTACTCTTCTGGCTATGGAGTTGCCAAATGGTCTTCTATTACAAGTCACAGCAAGGTCAGTCACGATCCTTGGTCCCGGGCCTAAATATGTTGCAGCACAGTGGACACCTCCCGCTGGCAATCTCATCACAACCGTATCAGCGAACGATAGTCATGTTTTACTGGCGGCCAACGGTGTTACGTTGGTTTCATTAGATGTCCAGCAAGGACTGCGAGAAATCGCCATACAAAATCTCTCGAATGGAGACCAAATAGCATGCATCCATGTGCCCAGCACAGTTCCTGGCTTTGGCCTAGTCGGATTCTGGAAATCCGGCTCCATTTCCATCCTGAACACGGCAACTCTCGAGATCGCCTCTTCAGCAGACCTTCACCGAACAAACAATTCTAACATTCCGAGAGATATCGTTTTGACACAAATACTATCGGGGCCGAATGCTGGCTTAACGCTGCTCATCGCCATGGACGATGGCATTGTCCTGACTTTCAACGTCGATAAATCAGACCTCTCCCTCTCTGGCAGGAAGAGCGTTGTCCTAGGGACGCAGCAAGCTCGATTCCACCTCTTACCTCGAGAAGGAGGCCTATACAACGTACTCGCTACTTGCGAGCATCCCTCCCTAATCTACGGCTCTGAAGGCCGAATCACCTACTCAGCAGTAACTATCGAAGAAGCAACAACCGTATGCGCCTTCAACAGCATCGCCTACCCCGACTGCATAGTCATGGCTACCAACGGCCAACTCAAGCTTGCCAGGATCGACAATGAGAGAAGAACTCACGTCCGTACCCTCCCCATGAGGAAGACAGTGAGGAGAATAGCCTACTCTTCCTCCGAGCGTGCCTTTGGTCTCGGATGCATCTCGCGAGAATTGAAGGACAACGCTGAGGTCATCAAGAGTTCTTTCCAGCTAGTTGAAGACGTCAATTTCCACGAAGTGGGCGAACCATTCGTGCTCAGCGAAAAAGGCACAGAAGAGCTGGTCGAGTGCGTTATACGCGCCGAACTGCCCGTGTCATTTGGCGAAGATGCCACGACCGCAGAGCGATTCCTCATCGGCACGAGCATGTTGGACCCCGAAAGTGCAGATAATCCGTATTGCGGTCGGCTCATTGTCCTGCGCATCGATTCACAGACCCGCTCACCAGTCTTGATGGGAGAAATCCAATTAAAGGGTGCGTGTCGACAGATCGCAGTTATGGACGGCAAGGTCGTCGCCGCGCTCATGAAGACGGTCGTTATCTGGGATTACCGGGAAATCATCGCAGATGAAGCAGCTTCGTTCACGAAACTAGCAACGTACCGCACATCAACGTGTCCCGTTGATCTAGACGTCACGGGTAACACGATCGCAGTCGCGGATGTCATGAAATCGATGTCCATTATCCAGTTCCTGAGAGGCGAGAACGGACTCGCGTCCTCATTCGAGGAAATTGCGCGGCATCAGGAAGCTGTGTGGACTACAGGCATTACACACATTGATGAAAATAGGTATTTAGTGAGTGATCAGAATGCGAATTTGCTTGTGTTGGGCACGAACCCGGAGGGCGTGACAAGGGAAGATAGGAAGAGGATGGATGTCAGGAGCGAGATTAATTTAGGGGAGATGGTGAATCGGATACAGAGGATTGAGGTGGAGCCTAGTCCTAATGCTATGGTTGTGCCGAAGGCATTTTTGGGGACTGTAAGTGTTACACCCTTCCCTCGCCTTGCTGCTTTTGTTGAAGTTGTACTAACGTACGGCTGTCTAGACCGAAGGATCCATCTACCTCTTCGCGCTCATATCCCCCGCTAACACGAACCTCCTCTTCGCGCTCCAAGACCGCCTCGCATCTATCATCACCACGCTCGGCGATCTCGACTTTAACCGCTACCGAAGCTTCAAGAACACAGAACGCCAAATGGATGAGCCGCTGAGGTTCGTGGATGGGGAATTGATTGAACGATTCTTGGATCTGAAGGAAGAGGATCAGAGGGATGTTGTCCGCGGGCTGGGACCGAGTGTCGAGGATGTGAGGGGCGTGGTGGAAGAGTTGAAGAGGTTGTGTTAGGTGTGTGGGTGAGGAGGTGGGTATGCGGTGGTGGTGGTGGGTGGGAAGATGAATTGGTTTTGTGTGGATTGTGAGCACAAAAGACAGCACAGAAGCAACAGACGCATAAAGGTATGATAGCCATGACTCAAGGAGCATAAACAGATAATGGTGTATCGGAGGAAAGACTCTCAAATGCATCAAGAATGGCGTTACGACCGGCATATGTCAACGTAAAGAGTCATATAAGAATAAAACAGACATTCATCAAAACAATCCATTTGTCAATGCTGAGTACAATAATTGTATCTGCTGAGTTCCCAAACGCTAAGACAATCTCTCTACCAATCTACGACTCAGAGCCCCCCAGGTACCTATATATAACCGAAAAGTCCCGCCCCTTGCAGTCCTCCTGCTGCTCAGCAGCTTCATAAACCTCCTTCGCCTTCTCACCGAGCTCGATTCTTGCACCAGCCTCAGCAGCCGCCAATAAAGCGAGGGTTAAATCCTTCTTCATCAAACTCAATCCGAAGCCACCTTTATAATCTCTGCTTGCAGGAGCACCCTCGACAACGCCCTTCACAGGATTATTGATTTCAGAGGGCCAGCACTTGCCAGTACTGATGTTAATCAGGTTTCCTAGTACTTTGGCGTCGAGTCCCCATTTCATGCCTAGATTCATGGCTTCGGCAGTCGCGATGTTGTTGATGGCCAACAAATAGTTGTTTGCCAGTTTCCCTGAGAGACCTGCGCCTTGCGGGCCGCAATGAAGCACCTTCTTGCCCATCATCATGAGGATGGGCTCTACTCGGGAGACGACTGAGTCGGGAGCGCCAAGCATGAATGTCAATGTTCCAGCGGTGGCACCTACGACACCGCCGGACATGGGTGCGTCGACGAAGCGGCCTTGCTGGGTAGTATGCACGGCATTGGCGACTTCTTTGGAGGAGACGGGGTCGATGGTACTGCAGTCGATGAACAGGCGGTTGGGGTTCGCGACGTGGGTGGTCGAAAGCGGGGGTTTGAGGATCTGACCGAAGACGTTCTTGACGTGTGAGGGCTCGGGAAGAACGGTGATTGTGGTTTCCTGTGCGAATTCTTGTCAGCTCAAACTCCAACTTCAGAGACGGGATGAAAGCAGGATCGGAAAGTAAATATCAGAGGATTGGCTTTGTTGTAGAAATATAAAATCATAAAAGATCAACCAAGACGGAGGACCCCAACTTAGATCATGGATAGAACAAACTCATCACTTAAACAAGCGGAGTATGGCAGAAACAAATGGAGGTAAATATGTGTAAGACGTACAGAATCCTCAGCAGCTTCTCGCACACTTGCTGCCACTTCAACAGCAGCTCCCTTCGACAAGGCCTTGGTCTCACTCGCGAATCTCTGGACGGAGTCGGTGTTGATATCATAGATTCGAATCGTGTCGGACGAGGGCAATTTAGCTTGCAAGTTCCTAGCCATATTGTATCCTGTTCCACAGTAAGCATTGAAGCAATTCGACGATGTCGCCTGAGCCAAGTGTCATACCCATCTGCCCGAGACCTATGAATCCCCATTGTGCCTGTCTCGCAGACGGAGCAGTGAAGCTCCTGCGTTGGACAACCTGCAATGCAGCTCGCACCACTGAAGTTGTTATCCTGACGTTCGACCTCATGGTTGCGGTTCAGGTTGCTGTATAGAGAAGGATGGATGTCGAAACAGTGCGTGGCTGGCTTTGTCTACTCCGCGTGGACTAGGGAGTAGCTCTGGCGCTGTGGGGTAATGGAATGGGGAAGCTGGAGCTGTGTGCGGTGCGGTTTAGGTACAACCGATGACCGACCAGCCGAAGGCCGATGTAGGATGTTGATCAGCGGAATAATGCCTCATGAAGAGGCTCTTTGGTCTGGAGATCTACATTGGACTTGTTAATGAACCTGCGGTAGTTGTATAGCAATTTTGACCTCCAACATGAAGGTGTTGAATTTTTTTGTTCGAGATGGAAGACGAAGTGAAGAAAAATCTCGGTCGAGACCCAAAGATTTTCCGAAGCGAAAGCACAGGGGCAGGAACCACGTGACTACGGAGGGGCCGTCTCCCCTTTTTGCATTTGCCCAAATACCCTGCCGAAGATTTCAGGTCGGTATGTCATTATTGAATGTTAGGGGGTTAGGAATCTAGGGCCAGGAGCTGCAGAAATGTTCAATTATATAGCCGGAAGTCGTGATAGCATCATATCTCGACGTTCTGAAGTGCCCGAACACCTAGGTATCTAGCCATGATCCCGCCTTTTCTCCCATTGCCCAAACGAGCGTATTTATTACAAGAATTATCTTCCAGATCCGATCTCCAGGGAAGTCCCACCGCCCTATCTACCTCTTCTTCTTGCCGTCCATGCTCTCAACGACTGCCTCTAAAGCCCTCGCAGCCTTTGCCTCCCTCTTTCTGAAAGCACCATTGAAGAATTCCGGCAGGATCATCGTGCTGTTCGCGTGATCCGCCGCAAAACCAATTTCAACACCAGAGGTTCCAAGCTGCTCGTGTGTGACACTGACTGCTTCCTCAAGCAACTCAGTGCCGACACCACGGCCTCTATATCTGACTCTCACGGTCCAGGCTCTGACAACGCCTCTACCGCCGGTCTTTCCGCTCTTGGCCTTCTTCTTGCCATTGCCATTTCCATTTCTCTCCAGACGCAGAATACACGCGCCAATGATCTCGTCCCCGTATCTAGAACCAATAATCGTATCTTGCTCTCCGTCCTCGTTCTCAACGAATTTCATGTTGACTTCTTCAGCCTTCTGGAGGTATGGTCCTGTCAAGCCACGAATAGCGACCAAGCACACCATTGTGAATCCCGCAGCGGTGGTGACTACTATTCCGATATCACTGCGGTCTGAGTAAAGGTATTGGCTGATGATTGCCAAGAGGCCGATGTAGGCGGCAATGCAGAGAGGGTTGAAGATGAGGGAGCGGGAGGCATTGTTGCGCTGTTGTGCGATGGAGTCCGCGACCAATTTGAGCGCAGCAACTTTGTCGTCCTTGGTGGTCAAGACTTTGGTGACGAGAGGTGGAATTCCCTCAAGCGGGTTGGTAGGAACGGCAACTTCGTCTTCAGCGTTGGAAGTCATGGTTGCGAGTGAGGAGTGGCCGAGGGGTGGAAGTGAATGAGAGGAGTAAGGGTAAAGGAGTGGCGTTGAAGTATTCGAATTTAAGGTCGATGACGGCAGAACGAGGTTGGCGCGCAGAAAGGTGAAGAAGGCTGGGAGCACGAAATGTTAGCTAATGTAGCTCTGGCGCCAACAGCAATTGCGCATGCGACAATGCGCGTCGAAGCTTGAAGATGTACCTGGCAGAAACTTTGCCGTCAAAGGCGGAGGAAAAGGAAGAAAGAGGAGAAATAAGGTTGGTACGACGGGAGGTAGGCTTCTCCTAACCTTGTAAAAATGCGTCCCAAGAAAAAAAGGACGGTGGTAGAAAAATCAACAGCACGACAAGAGGACAGACAACACAAATAATTTTTCTTCCTAGAAGTTCTAGAAGGAAATATGCTCAACTAACCAGCGCTTGTTTTAAAGCCAGGGACTGCATTCAGCGTGTCCGCAACGGCAATGGTGTGGGCTTTCAGGTCGAAGTCTCGAATGGGCAGCTGGGACACCACGTGCCTAGGCATGCCGTATTGGGAGCCGAAGATGACCAGAGCCGGCTCTTTTATACGGGGACATCAAATTGGGTAAAACAATATTAAAAACTGCAGCAACTCAGCGCGGGCTGAGCGGGAGTCTCGCAAATCTTTATATCCACATTGCCAGTCGCCAGCTTTATCTTTGCACGTGGGTATTATTGGTTGAGACTTTCTGCAGATAAGGATTACCTAGGTAGTGTTGGAGGATAAGAGAAGGCTGCGAGTAGTCAGATCGACGCAGGGGTCTGGCCCGGAATGGGAAGATGTGGTACTAACGTGATGGTTAAGGAGATAAACTATTGAATTATGGAGGGCCAAATTTGACGTCGAATTTAAAGCAAAGATGAGGTGACAACTCCTCGAGGTGATTGTTCGCCTTAAAAACATCTAAGAGCTGGAGGAGAAGCATTTTGTCATCGTCTCGAAACTGAGCTGACGTACGGCCTATCATCTTGTTTTATCTAGGGGAAAACGTCGAGCATGAAACACTTCTCCTGCAGAGAGGGAGAACCCGGAATAGAGACACGTGAATGCCAAGAAGCCATCAAGATAAGTATCTTGAACCTCATTGACGAGCCGGAAAGTTCACCTCTTTTGTGCAGTTTGGCCCTGATCTGAGCCTGGTCTTCATCATCGAAGTTAAGATCTTGCCATGGTGATACATCTGCTGTTAAGGTATATCGTTGATGATATAAGCGACACTTGAAAATTCCCGTCAATACAAGCATTCACCGGCAGAATTCCTTCGATGCCCAATCTATCCAAATCCGTTTTGATGCATCTCTTCCATGCAAGATGCGAGTGATGGCGATGCCTCTAAACCAGGTTCTTGCGGCACGGCCTTAGCGAGTACTCAGTACATACACAAGCTGCTTGAGAGAAATTGCTTGAGAGATTGTTCTCAAGAACATCGTTTAAATTCCATTCCTTGCTAAGATCTCTCTGAGTTAAATTTTTATGCAGCTTGAAATATCTTCTTAATTGATCACATTTACTCCATCAGAGAATCCCCAGTCTCCCTATCTGTCATATTGCACATGACCTCCCTCGTCTCGGACTCTTCCAGGAACTCCATACATTTGCTTCTCGCCTCTTCAAAAGCTATACTGCCCAGTAGCATCCGCTTCGGCATCACTTTCCCGTTTGTCAAACCCTCTCCTTTCACGCATCAATCATGGCGCTCACTCCTCTCTGCACATCGCCTGCTTGATTACCATCACCTGCTTTCAACCCAGTCTGAACTGTTCTTGCCATCTCTCCATAATCCGTATCATTGATAAGAGCACTCGTCCTCCTGGACGAGGCTAGGACTGTGGTGCGAAATGGTCCAGGCTCTCTACGTATCCTAGGGACCTCACGTCAGTATTTTGGAAGGTAGAGTGTGAGGAAAGCATACCTTCCAAAGCAAACTTACTCACTGAGTAAGCGGAATACCCTGCCCCAGCAACACATCCGTTCAGTGAGCCGATGAAGACGATCGTGCCTGCTCTCTTCTTGCGGAAGTGAGGCAAGAAAGCATTCGTTACCCCGACTGCGCCCAGGAAATTGGTGTCTAATTGCGAGAGCCAGTCCTCTCGACTACATTATCTTTCAGCAGAGTTCTTGCTCCACCAGTAGAGACTGGAGTACCTGGTCTCCTCAATCAGTCCCCATATAAAGCTCCCTGCGTTGTTCACAAGCACATCGATCCCGCCATATATATCAATGGATTCTTGGGCTTTCGCATTGAGCTCTTCCCATGGAGATGTAACGTCGAGTTCTAGGATTGCTGCTCCGAGTCTCTCGAGATGGGCAAGACGTGAGATGTTGCGTGCTGTTGCTATGACTTTGTCATCGCGGGAGAGGAGTTGTTGCACGAAAGCTTCTCCGAAGCCAGAGGAAGAGCCTGTTATTAGCCAGGTGGGAGGAGGCATGATTGGTATCCTGTGAGAAGGAGAGTAACTTTTCGAAACTCAAGACAGTAGTACTTTAGCAGTTCCGCTGAAAGAAAGTGAAGAGGACTTTGAACTCTGCCGCTTTTTTTAAACAACGATATTGGAGCCTCACATGATGCGAGGATCAGTTTTGGTTGCTGATTACTTCAGCATTTTGATACCTCTTTTCATCTAATGATGGGAAAGTGCCGCGTTTATCAGTTAAGAGTGAGCCTGGTCATGGGGAGAGCGTAGCCAATCAGATGCCAAACATGATCCCATCACGCTCTGTGAAAAGATGAGAGTCCAAATTAAGTGAGAACGAACCTGAATGAGATTCATTGCAGTATATCTATTGCGTTCCCAAAAATGTCTCAAATTCCAAAATCGTTCTAAAAGGAGAAAACTTCACAGTCCCAAAATCTCTCCATGTTCCAGCGGGAACAACTCCGAAAGAACACCCCAAAGTTTTCCAATAAAAGAGAATCGTTTGCTTCGTTTCTTGCACAGCACTTGCTCAGAAATCTACATTCCTCATCAGCTTTCTGTTCCTTCTCGTCAGAACACACTCCAACCGCGTCTGCTGCACCCAAAAAACATTATGCGTTTTCCACTCCTTTTCCGGCACCGCAAGCTCGACTTTATAGTCTCTCAACAGCTGCGGAATGATCTTCGCCATTTCTAACAGACTAATATTCTTCCCAAAACAGGTTCTCTTCCCAGCGCCGAAGAGGAAAATACTTCTCTCCATCTCCGCGAGCCTGCTTTCACTGCTTTCAAGCAATCGCTCCAGGATGAATTTCTCGGGCTCGGGAAAGACGTCCTTGTCGTAGGCAAGTACCCAGGCGTTGATACCGACGATTGTTCCAGCTAGTATGTAATGTCCACAGATGACTGCGCCTCCTTTGGGGACATGGCGTTCGAGGAGGAGTCCCACGCTAGGATGGATCCTCATAGCTTCTTTGAGAACGGCGCCCAACCTTTTTATAGTCTCCTTTCGTCCCGTATATGACAGGGATCATTGCCGGATAAGAGACATCTATGACATTCGGTGCTGTGCGGACAAGCTTGCAGTAGTTCCTATGTAGAGAGTTCATAGTTTTGTGGGATTGGCCTTGGCAGACATCGCCGAATTGCCAGAGCCTGGCCCATCCTGCCAGTGGAGGACCCGGGATGTGATTTAGGCCAAGACCATATTTGTTGTGGAGGAGATAGAGGGCCACAAGAGCGAATAGAATTTGGATAGAATATACCTTGACGAAGTTCGTAAAATTGGTGATGTGACTATCGATGGCTGACATCCTGATGATTGCGTTGCGAACGTACACTTTAGCTGAGAGCTTCAATGGAGATTCGTCCACCTGCAGAAGAGTTGTGTTTTGGAGACCAGAACTGGCGAGACAGACACCCACTGTTGGCGCACTGGGAATGCGTTCTGAAGAAATTTGAGACAAGAAAGAAAAGGTGGCTCGAAACTAAATCTGTAATTCAAATCTCAAATCAAGAATTCGAGGCTCTTCT